>CAUDNR010000337.1:20470-31347 GCA_958430865.1 Entrophospora sp. SA101
TACAAATTTTATTGCATTTTTGATTGGAAATTTTTTTCTCAAAAAATGGCGGTGTAGCACAAAAAGTTCAGCGACTAGTGACTTGCACTATATACTTTAGTGCTATAAAACAATCTCTTTTATTTTGCGTTATGAACAAATATCAAAGAACACATCTATAACATTTTTTTAAGATTATCGAAAAAAAAAGGGTCTACTCTTAGAATTAGGGATGTAGAGATGTTGAGTGAGTGAATTTTCATAAAGAAAAGGTTTTTACGTTCATGTAACTTTATTTTAGTATTCAATTACATCAAACTAGGGTGTTCAGGATTATGCTTTCGCATAAATTGCTGCACACTTCTTAATTTTTGAGCATAATTGACCATTTTTTGGCATAATCACATAATCTACGTGTATAATTTACTTTTATGTAAGTGATCGATGATGATTATATATATTAAAACATAAAAATAATCCACAACCTTTACAAAGCTCTTTGCTTTCTTTCACTAATAATGATCATGACAAAATCAATATTGAAGCATTTACTAAAGCTGATATTCCTCTGGATAAAATAGATAAATTAAAGTCTTTTTTTAATTCATATTGTAAGAATGGTAAGAAAATTTTCATATCAAAAAAAATCAAAATAAATTAATTTGAATATTTTAATGTAAACGAGTGGATTAATTAATTAAACCTGACCTGACCAATATTGATTATGGATGGGCGTCACAATAGTTAATTGATTGATAACCCAAGTCCCGTTTAAATTTCATTTTCATGATTCAGCATGTTTGGCAATCCTATTGTACCGCTCGCAATTCCATTATTTACAAATCCATTAGCAGCTGTCAATTCATTAATTCCAATAACATCGTTTTCCAAATTATTATTGTTTACTAAAAGATTTCCAGCAATCATATTGTTACCACTACCACCCACACCTATACCTACGACACTACCATCACCACTACCGCCAGCAGCAGCTAAAACATTACTTGATATTGTACCCATTACATCCAATGGATTATTGTTATTATTATCATTACTGCTACCAATACCATCATTATTTGTACTTGGATATCTCGCCATATGATAGGCATTTGTAGGATTGAATCCTGTATTTGTAACAGCATCTGTGGTGTTAATAAATCCTGTAGGAAATCCCACATTTTGTAAATGTTGGAATTGTTTTTGTTGAAGTGATGCCGCTGTGACCACTCCTGTTTCTGCATATTGATCACTCATACCAGTCATCAATGATGGAATTATTCTTGTTTGTCCACTAACAACATTTCCTCCGTCATTATTATTATTAATATTATTATTATTGTTAGAAATAGTATTATTGTTCATTGGTATACCAACTAAAGGTCTTAATATATTATATGGATTATTATCTCGATTTGGTGTAGCTGCTGCCGCCGCAACTTCAATCATGGTAGCATTATAATCTGTCATATTATCAATATTTTGTTGTTGCTGTTGTGTAGATTGATTTTGCTGACGTTGTTGCGCTATAGCTAAATTAGATAATAAGGAATTTTGAAGATTATTTTGGGGCTAGTCTTCATACTAATTTCGTGTACAATTATTTTCTTTATTTATTTTTTCTTCTCTCTTAGCGAGGTATTATTTATCGAAACGTTAATTATCGAGGTATTGTTTAATAAGGAATAGTTTCGAAAGTAAAGCGTATATATATATATATATATGTTTGCGACTCGAACATCTCACAATATTGATTATATTCGGAAAGTATTTTACCTTATGTCTTATCTTCACCCGAGGTTTGATCTGGGGTTTCTACCCCTTTGTATATTAGAACTCATCAAAGGCTTGTCCCATCTGAATCTGATAGATAATTAATAATCATCATACGGCTTTTTGAGATCTGTAATAACAAAGTATTTTTATGTTACATCATCATAATTAGGATACGTGCTACCAAGAATGCGCTTGAATTTTTCCAATGACCAGCTCCACCACGATGCATAGATGTTTCAAAGTAATTATGGGCTATAAAAATTGTGCCAATATTTGAATGTCTTCCTTCCACTTCTAAAGAACTCCCTAACCTTTTGTTGAAATGTTATATAGGCTCATCGGCAAAATCATCAAATACTATAACAATCCTTCGACCTGTTTTTTTTGAAGATTGAAGTATCTGGAAGTTCTTCGGGTCCAATCATAGTGAAAGTTACATACACCTTCAAACCAAGGGGCATGTTTACTAATGGTTATAAATTCATAAAGCTAGCGTATTAGTATAGTTTCCTTCGTCTTGCGGTTTTACAACAACAATTAGATCATCACAAAGAATATATTTTTCACCATGATTTATTTTTTTAGATATTTTATATCTACGTTTTCCATCGAATATAATTGCAGATATTTATTAGCGAGTAATTTAAATTCACAACCATGGATTTTTTTCCAGATTCGGAGTACCTGCCACTAGTAATCGAAAGGGCCACTTTGAAGTGTAAGGGTTTTCTTTATTCAAGGGTTCAGGATTATCTACTTACGTAGAAGAGATGATTTGTTCTCGCAAATCTAGATTAATAATAATAATATATTATTGCAGCATAGAAATATTTGCCCTGATCGGGATGTAATGTGATTTGGATTTCAGGTTTGAGGTGGTTTTTAAATAGTAAATCCCAATAACACTTGCAAGATTTTCTTGCGCGAAAATAAACTTTGGGTCTGCTTATAAATATAATCTTAAGAGCAAACATATTGATGAAATCGAAATCCATTATTATACCCATTACCAGTACTGCAGGTCATTTATATACTTTTAGTTGTTATATAAAAGTCACGCTTCATTTTTTTCGAAAATCTTGGAATGATTGATAAGCAATTAATATTATCACTGAAATTACTATTACTATTGTAATAAACGTGTGCTATAACGAATTTTTGACATTTCTGCTCCACAACAATAATAACAAAAAGTTGGAATAAACGGGGTTCTGTGCATCACATAGAAAAAGAAAAGCTTCTATTTTTCTAATTTATCAAAAATGAACTTTATTTTTACCTTGAGTTGATTGGATATGATTTCAATGTATTCGTTTCAACATTTTTGGTTTTAGTAACTCCAATATATGTCTTTTTCATCAAATCAATACTTTCTGACTCCCAACGACTCAACCTTCATGTGGATGTCATTAATGTAAGCACCGGTTCACATGAATAGAAGCAGTATGTACTTGCAGCAGCCATTCAAGATCCAAAATATGCACATTAGGGAGTAAAATAATTTTTACGCCCATCACTATCTGACTTTGATTAGCATATTAATAGAATACTTACTCTCCGTCTCATGACTATAAAAAAAGCAAAACTGATATTCGAAAATTCTTTACCAATAACCTTGCTATCAAGTCAGATATGAATTCGAAAAGAATCTTTTGAAAAAATTTCGTGAATGCAGCCAAGCCTGTTTGCAAAAATAATGTAAACTAGGAGATAAGAGCAAAACAAAAAAAAACGCGAGAGAAGACGCAAAGAGAAAGAAAAATTATTCACTCAATCATGTTCTGGGAGAGAAATGTCATAACCAGAATACTTGTGTTTTATAGATGTTTGATGTGTCGACTAACTTGTACATTTTTTCTTCCCTTCACCAATTGTTACCTACCAATTCATCTTCTTATTCGATATATTTTTAAACGGAGACATATAAATATAAAATTAGTCTGCTGAAATAAATATAAAATATCTAATATTTAATTAATAATGGATTTATATTAGCATATTAAAATTATGCAATCAATACTGAAAAAAAGCAAATCTCGCATAACAGATATTGCATTCGCATATAATAGTGGCAATTCAAACCGTGTTATCACGTAATGCAGATCAATCCTTTATGCCTTCTTGGCATAGAAAACCTTATTATTCACAGGATTAATTTGACTCGTACTTTTTTAATTTACGTAAAAAAGCAATAAATTCACATAAGAATTTCAGGTTTAATTTTCACGCACAACATATCCAAATATCCGGTGAATTTCGATCAAAAGAAGACCTCAACAACTTACGAAGATCTTGTTAACCCTGGATATCCACAACATATACTCATTAGACACTTTAGCAGATTGATTGATAACAAAACATGCAACGTTAGTTTGATTTCCTCTTATTTGTCATAACGAACCATCAAAAAGATACACGAAATGCATCAGAAGATAAGTTTCCTTCAATATCAAGTATTATAACATTACGATTAAACAAAAAAAACTGGTTTAAAACTTCAAACAATAAATTTATGGATTTCGTTTGAGCCAAAATCAGAGCCAGAACATAGACCAGAGTATCTTCAGGTTCCCAATCCCATTAGGTTGGATGTCAGAAACCATAGATTCATGGGAATAGACATGGGTTCATTGATTACCATTTGATTTGAGAGGCAGAACAGTTATACAATTATTGTATTGATAAAAACCAGTTGTGAATGCGCTTGTGTCATAAACTGGTTTAACTGCAGTTATTGAACTCAAAAAGAAAGTAGATGATGCACACATGAAACAAATCGTAACAGAGATGTCATTTGCTGATTGCTGCCGGAAACAGAACTTCAAGTCTTTGGTGTTCTAGACAATCAGTGGCTATTTAAGAAACAATTTTTCTGGTTTGCAAAGCAAATTAGTGAAAGTATAATCCAATCTGGCTTTATTCTTTTAAGCTTAGTGTCAGTTTTACATTTTTGGAACGGTATAATTGTAATACTTCAAAATCAATTTTATGCGAACCGTTTATCAAAAAAAAATTTTTTGAACAATAATAATATTGTCATTTCTTAATATATACTCGATTAATTCGTTATTTCTTGTGGACAGTTCAATGTAGCATGTTTGAATAAGCACGGCAAAATTTATCACTAACGCGTGAAGTGGCTATGAGAAGAACATATTGAAAATGGAATAGTTGGATCGGAAGCTCTTCATATTTGGAAATTTCATGTCATGAAATATCAACAAAGAATGATTTGATGTTGATGTCATATTAAATAGAGTAGAGAGAGGGTTAAGAAATGTTCTCATTTGGTTCATCTTCTATTACCATTTATTTTTTTTTTTTTATAAGAGTTGTTTTTTATGCTAATGATTTTAATTTGTATACATCTAATAATAATAAACATTTCAAAATTGGGATTTGAGACTTAGGATTTTGACATTGTTTAAAGTTGGAATTGGAACTCGTCTCTTTTGAGTTCGAGCTGCAAAAATATTTATGTCATTCATTGTCTATAGAAAATCTATATCTTTCAACGAAGCTTTAAACCTAGAACCAAAGGACCAAGAAATTTGCGGCATTGTCTACTGTTTTGTTCTATGCTTATTTCTCAACCAAATCTCTATGGATAAAGCAGTGAGCCTTCTTCCTAATATATTTTTACTCTTCATGACCACATCACTCTCCCGTACATAATGCAAATGTGATTTGATTCCACCTGTTTGAAACAATCAATACTTACAATTAAATTGCCATTTTCAAATTTAAAATCAATTCAACACATCCATTTATTCGCGAATTGCATTGATCATTGATTTTTCATGATAGATATGGAATAATTATTCAAAAAATAACAAAAACTAATTATTCGGTAATCTTCTATTAGAAATCATAACAAAAAATGTTTATTATTAATAAAATAAATAAATAATAAAATAATTATAGCTACCCAATACATACATTCTTGAAAATAAATACATATATTTAACAAAAAATACAAGCATGATAATAATGATACAAGTAATAATTAAAAAAAAGGGGACAATTTTAACACCTTAAAGCCAATTCCTCGACAACTTTTCCAATATTACCATTATGAGCTTTCAATAATTTAATCATTTCTCCTTCATCTCCCCAAAATCCCATTTCGCAAAGTTGTTTAACTTTATCATCAAAATTCGATTCATCAACCGAAACTTTTCTTGGTGATGGTGATAACGGTGTATTAACTATGCATATTTCTTCGAGTGATGGGCCATGATTATTTCTACTGCCACCAATATTTTCAATGCTTCTAGAATTACGCGATAAAGGATCTCGATGATTCACATTATCACTATTATTTGATGGAGTGGATGAAGTGAAGTAAAGAGGACTAACATATTGATATAATAATGGATGTTCAGACATGAAAGCAGCAGAAGAAATGGTGCTATTATCATTATTGTCACTGCTTTCCCGCTTCTGTTTTTCTTGACGATAATAAATTAAGCATTCACGCCAAAGTTCGATATCAATTGGCTTAGATTGTAAAATTTCATCTGTAACACTATCTATAGCGTAAGCTAACACTGGATAAAAATCAACAACATCCTGAAATTGTGATACCATGGTTTGAAACCTTTGTACCTGTTCAATTGTAGAAGTTGATGTAGGAGTAGGAGTAGCAGTAGCAGTAGTAGTAGTAAAAGTAAAAGTAAAAGTATCTAGATTTTCTTTACTTTCTTCTTTTTGTGCTTCTCGTTCACGCTGTTGTTGTGCTTCTCTTTCACGTTGTTGTTGCAATTCATATTCTATACTTTGCCTTATTTTATTTTCTTGTTCTTTTATTTTTTCTTTTCGTCGAATAATGCTAGAATCATCATCATCATTATCGTCATCATCGTCATCACCATCATCATCACTACTAAAAGGATTTTTAACAGCAATTTCTTTGAATTGTCTCGTTTTTTCTTTTTCTTTTTGTTTTTGTTGAAATCCTTGGGATGATGACGATTCATCATTGATGTCCATTTTCTCTAAATCGAGAAGAAGAGTTTTATTATTAGTGGATCCCGCAGTATTTACTACAACTTCATGCTCTTTTCTATTTTTAGGAATGTCATCAAAAGACATCCAACATTCATCATCTACATCAAAAATACTCTTATTGTTGTTGTTGTTGTAGATTTTGTTTTTATCATCTTCAAAAGGATCCTTATGATTATTTTTGTTTTTGGTTTTGTTTTTGGTTTTATTTTTTGTTTTGGTTTTGGTCTTGGTTTTGGTCTTGGTTTTGTTTTTGGTTTTGATTTTTTTATCATCTTCATCAAAAAGATTCTTATAATAATTGTTGTTGTTATCGTTGTTTTCGTTTTTATCATCTTTTGAAGAAGAAGAAAAAGTGTTTTTATTGTGTGGTGTAGTTGGTGTCTGTGGTTCAATAATAATAGAGGAAGTAGTTGAATGTTCTTCTTCTTCAATTACATTTAATGTAAATTTAATGGTGGTTGCGCCATGGTTAGAAAGAAGTTCTTGTAGTTCCAAATCAGTTGATATTGTAATAATATCATCCTCTTCGTCAGTATAAGAAAGTGTGAATTTTGAAGTTGGTGAAAGTGTAAATAGCATACGAATTTTTTCCTCTAAATCAGACCATTTAGCAGAGTTTGATATAGAGAATTTACGTAAAATAGAATTGTGAAATATTTTTATGTTTGTCATTCTTTACAATTTTACAATTGAGAAAGAGAGTGAGAAAATGAAAATGAAAAAACCCAAAAATAAAATAGGATATGTTGTGCTTGTGACCTAGTTAGTCAGTTACACGCCGACCAACTTCCATAAAAGATTTAGTTGTTACGATAATTTTATTTTTATAATTTTATTATTATTATATTAATCAATTATTATTATAAAAATTTTATTAATCAATTAACACCTACATTCAAATTATGCAAAAGTGGATTAAATTTGTCAATGTGAGCCATAGACAAATTCATTCGCACCAAAATAACAATATAAAATCAACTTTTCTTTTTTTTAAAGTGGATGATGGCTTTTTTAAAGATTTATTTATTATACAATGCAATGAAGTTTTCTAAAAGTCCAAACCTCAAACTATTGTAAATGCCTTAAAAAAGAAGACTTGGAATAAAAAAATTAAAAGCAAGAAATAAGATTGAATTATATATAACAAGATTCTCTGTAAAATTCAGTTCTAATTAACCTTTTACTATGAAAAAAAAAAAAAATAGCTCAAATCCCAAGATATTATTATTATTAATGCCAAGTATGATATTATCGTTAGGGTGCCCAGGATTATGCTTAATTTCTGAGCATAATCGCATAATCACATCATCTACGTGTATAATTTACTTTTATGTAAGTGATTGATGATGATTATATATTAATATATATATTCAATTACGATTATAGAATGAAAAATGCATTAGAACGTTTGAGGAAAAAAAAGTCATTATAATAATCATTTTTACGTTGAAACTGGGAAAATATTGTCATTTTTGTAACCATATATACTATAAATCATGAGGAAAAATCAATTGTTGATAACCATATAGAATCAACGAAACATAAAGCTTGCTGAACAAAAACATAAAAAATAATCCACAACCTTTACAAAGCTCTTTGCTTTCTTTCACTAATAATGATCATGACAAAATCAATATTGAAGCATTTACTAAAGCTGATATTCCTCTGGATAAAATAGATAAATTAAAGTTTTTTTTTAATTCATATTGTAAGAATGGTAAGGAAATTTTCATATCAAAAAAAATTAAAATAAATTAATTTGAATATTTTAATGTAAACGAGTGGATTAATTAATTAAACCTGACCTGACCAATATTGATTATGGATGGGCGTCACAATAGTTAATTGATTGATCCCCTCTCATCTCTTCCAATGATTAATCAAAATATTATTTACCTGACTGTAGATTGTTCCAATGTTATTTTTTCAGGACAATTTACTTATAATATCTTTCTTTAATTCCTCAACACTATTGTAAGAATTATATCTTGAACACACATCTCCGTTTAATGTAAAACCAAATTCCCGATTATAAAATGATTTGCCAATATCTAAAAATAATAATAATAATAATAATAATAATAATAATAATCATAAACCATTATTTATCCCTTAAACGGTCAAAGTATTCTTTAGTAGTAACACAAAATAATTTTTTGATCACGATCTTGCATTCTTATTGGCCAATTTAACGATCTGCAAAGTAAAATAGTCGATCGACCAACTTTTAAGGAAGATTTTACAAGGACAACAACCGAATTTTTATTCACCGATCAATCAGCTGAATCTTAAAGATCATTTTCGTTTTAGGAAGTAATACCTTTAGAAAAAGTTTTTTATAACAGAAAAAAAATTTCAGCTATCAATAACCGAAAACCGTTTAAGGAATAAATAAAATTAATACCTGTTCCATAATTTAACCAACAACTAATTATTAGTATACTTTTATTACAATTTATAATTTTTCCATATCTTTTATAATTCCGTATGTAAAATTTCTATAGTAATAGAGATGTAATACATTTGATACCATTGTCCTTAATTTGTAAAGAGTTAACAAATAAATAGATTGATAAATTGCATCACCCAAGTAATGATAATACCAGGACCATGCAGAAATGGGGCATACTGCAACAAAACCAAACAAAGTGAACATTGGTATTACCAAGAATTTCAGGGATCAAAATTTAGTCATTTGTAATGTGATTACAATTATCAGTTTTATAATAATCCCATTTGTTATTTTAAGTGATATATAGTACTACTCCTATATAAAAATAGTTAATATGAAACTCATTTACATCAGATCTACCATGGAACCCAAGAATTATAGCACCATTAGAAGTATTTTAAAGAAAGAACAAGGTGAGAAAATTGCTCCTTACATTGCTTTATTTGCTTTTATTTGCTTTATTCGAATAAATCTTATTTGAATAGAAACCCTAACTACTACTCACAAAGAGCTTTAGAAATGTTTAACCAATAACTTAATTACAATATAAAAGAGCTATTAGTTTATTAAATTGAGCCAATGATTAACTAATAAATAGGATTAATTTTAAAAGAATATCTGATAAATATTGGCATTTTCAATATTTACTAATAGGCTTTTAGACTATATGATAAAAATATTATTAACTTATCAGTATGCTAATACCTTGATTACCTTTTTAAAGAATAACCAGGTTCTGATATTTGCTGATACCTCATTACCCAATTTGACATCATTCGACCAGTAAAAGAGAACCAATAGATTATATATAAGCAAAGAAAGATGGGAGCACAAAAGAATTTTAAATCATGCGCAAACATGATGGCTTGATTGACACAGTGGTGCAGTCTTGGTTTCCATGCAATTTTTTTATTGTATATTTTAAATACAATTAATCATACATCTTTAACAAAACAAACATAACTTGGCTATTTAATCATTTCCTTGCATGTGAATGCCTCCATCCATCAAATATTCATGATGGCCTTCAATACATTTGATACCATCATTGACATAACAAACAATTGCATCACCCAGGTAATAAATAATACCAAGGCCATGCATAAATGAAACTTTTAATAATGCCTGTCTACCCAGATCTCTGGGGTTCACAATAATAATAAATTACTTTTCCTGATTATCAATTATGGTTCCTTATGAATAATAAATCTGATGTTGATCGCAGGTGTCAGATTCAATTAAAATTTCCTATCACAAACAAGTCAACAGGTGCTTTCACACGCCTCATAACCATGGAATTTTTTCCACAGGTAAGGTGAAAACATGTTGGAAGGCTTTGGACAAAATTTTCCCTTATCCTACCCTCAGACCAGGCTTGCTGTCACCATATGGAGCATTGTTTGCTGATGAGAGTTGACATTTGTGTGATGATTGCTTTGTGTTATACCCCTCACTAGCATAAAAGTTGGCACCTGCAACTGGTTGAAAATTCTCCAACTCAGAAGGTTGTAACCTGGATTGCTGTTTTGATTTTTTTCCTGGATTCAGAGTTTTGAGTCCTGGGTTGCTGTAATTTTTATGAAAAAAAAAGTATTAATATTTAACAATTAATTATTTAAATGTTTATTTTGTTGAAAAAAATATACATTGATAGTGTACATTT
>CAUDNR010000338.1:0-20244 GCA_958430865.1 Entrophospora sp. SA101
TGTGTAAAACACCCAGAAATGTCACGGAAATTTACATGATCTACATTTTGTCCGGATACTTTTGGCAGGTGAGTGTAGATCATTTTTCCAATTTATTTCTTCTAATAATAGATATTCATCAACCTAAAATTTGAATTAATAGCATTAAATGCTGATAATCAGGGCTGGAAATAGGGTCTGAAAAAAAACGGAAATTCCTCCTGAATGCTAAGAATTTTCCGGAAGAAAAATTTAAAAAAAGGAAAATTTTTTGGGTGCTAAAATTTTTTCAAATTTAAGAATTTTCTTTATTTTATACTTCTGTTTTTACTTTGAAGAAGATTACTAAGAGCATCACTAAAATCATAACATAATAAATCAGTACCTTCTAAACCAACCATCATTAATAAGTGCAATATGTCATTTTCCATTGCATTACATAAATCTGTTTTGTTTGCTAAAACCTCTTTCACAATTTACACTAGAAAATGGAATTGAGTGTACTATTTCTATAAGTTTTAAAATATAAATAAGACTTGGAGGTTTGGAAATTGGAATATTTTCTTTTGCAATCCAGTAAATCATTTTCATTATATTAATTATATGTTTGTTACCATTAGTGGTTTTTTTTTTGGAAGAATCTTGCATGGTTATTCTAGAAGCAAAGAGCCATTATGTTGGTTTGAAAGTGCATGAGTTGCTAGAGTGGTAGATTTTGAAACACTCTTTGATCCCAAATAATAACATTATAATATTAGTAATTTAAGAATTGCAAAATGCAAAATTAATTATATTTATTTGTCATCTTTTCCTGCAAATAGATTTTTTTTCCCATGTGCTTTACAAATTGTGCAAAATATTCTCTTCATTGCTGCATCATATTTTAACCATTTATATATGTTTAGCCATTCATGCTTAAAACCTCTTCCTGATTTTTAAAATGCACTTTATTTCCAGCCTGTTCCCAACCAACTTTCCTTGGATAAAGTAATGTTCCTTCTTCTAGTTTGTTTTTACTCTTCATAACCAACCATTCTCTTGAGTTTACACCATAATACAAGTTTATTTGGCCGGCCTATTAAAATGAGATTTACAGTTAAATTGAGACAGCTAGTCATTTTAAAATTCTTAAAATTAAAATCAGCTCAATATTATTTGTTACTAATTATGGGTGAATTTAATAATCAGGGTATCAGGTGACAAATCAAGTGACTAAAAATCAATTTTTGCACAAAAAAAATTTTAAAAAAAGGTCCAATTCGAGAACTATATAGCTTTGCATTTATTTTTTTGGTAATCAGCAACCAAAAAAACTCTTAAATTATATATAATAACAAATAATAATATTAATTATGACAGAAAGAGTAAGGCTACTACTATTACTATTACTACTACTTAATAATAATGACAACAACAATTATAATAGAATTCTAAACAGTTTTTTTCTTTTATTGTAAATTTCAAACGATAACAGGGAAGAAGTGGTGGTAGAGGCGGTTTTTCACGTGGAGGTGGTGGTAGAGGTGGTGGTATGGGATCAGGTGGAGGAGGCAGGGGTGGAGCAAGCTTTGGTCAAGATCAAAAACCTAAAAAAGAATCAATACTAGATTTATCAAAATATATGGATAAAAAAATACGCGTAAAATATAATGGTGGCCGCGAAGGTAATGATGATGACGATGATGATGATGATAATGATAATGAGTTGAGTAACAAAGATGATTAAATTTTATTTTATCATTATTTTTTTCAAGTTATTGGATCATTAAAAGGTTATGATCAATTATTGAATCTTGTACTTGATGAAACAGAAGAATTATTAAGAGGTATAATAATTAATTGATTGATTGATTAATTTTACTGATATTATAATTAATTCAATAATAAACAAATAACAATAAAAATATTTCCATCTTTCCTTCAAGATCCTGAGGATAATAGACTTTCAAATGAGACAAGATCACTTGGTTTAGTAGTTTGTCGTGGACCTGCTGTAATATTAATATCACCAGTTGATGGAATGGAAGAAATTCCAAATCCATTTCTTCAACAAGAATAAAAATGTTAAAAGTTTTTATTAACATTATAATGTAAAGGAAGGCTCTTATATGTGAAAATCTTCAAAACTCATTAACCACTGTTTTCCAAAAAGGAATTTTCCATGGACCATTATTTTATATATTTATATATTATGCATTTAAAAATCAATATTAAAAATATTAATATAAAAATTTCGAATTTGATATCAAACTAATCTTTGTTCCTTGGCTTTATTAAACTGAACCTTTTGGGAAGCACGAGAGCAAAATCAAAAGGCAAACATCTTAGTGAACGATTTTTGCTGTGTTGATTGCTAGTAATAAATATACATAGTTGATTATTGACAAAAAAATTGATTCTCCAAACACATGATGCCCAATAATTGAAAAATATATATACCGACTGATCTTTTAATATAAAAAAGTTGTCTATTTCTAACGGTGAATATGTTTGTATATTTGTCACCACCATTTCCAATAATTTTTGTTGTATATATACATATTAAAATAAACTCTTGATCAAAATGATATTCTCGAAAATACTTTAATAATAATGTAACCGAGGTAGATAGATCCTTTTGGATGATTATTACTATTTAAACTACCCATGTAAAGCATAGTGGAATCACATTTGAAGCAACAAGTAAAAGGACAGACAGAGAGAGTGAACTGTGTAAATTTTACCAATTTTTTATAAATTTAAAAATAAGTTATACACTAGAGTGCTTAATTTATAACTTGCTTTTCAAGAAATCCGCTGTGATGAGGTTTGACTGTAATAATAATAATAACCAGAGTGTTATTATACATTTCATTACGAATTTTAAATACTGTTTCCTCTCTTTCATGTGATAATGATGATAATAATTTATTATGTGACATTATGTAAAAATATAAAATATAAAATTCGACTTGGTGTTTAATAAATGAGAATAACTTTTTCTTTGCGGAGCGGAGAATTGAATGACGTGTAACAAACAATTTTTTCGTATAACATGATTAAATTGATGATAATAATAATAATAAGGATATATTTAATTATTAGAATCTAATGCAATCAAATGTAAATAAAAAATATTGTTAGTAATAATTAATGGAGTAATCTCCGATTAACTAATTAATTAATGAAATTTTTATTCACCATCAACATTTTAGAGAAAAGAGTTAAAATCAAGATTATTTAATGAACTATCATTACTTGTATAAATTTTCAAGCTTTTTGATTTAGCGATCTCCTCATCTAAGATTCTACTTGTATGATATGCATCTGGATGTGATTTGTGTGCTTGTTGCAAATCACTATTACCACCACCGCTGCTGCTACCATGTTTTTTGATTTTAGGAAATTTGAATAATCTTTTTATTAAACTATTATTCTTACTATTATTATTTTTAAAAAATTCATTACGTTTATTTCCAGCAAAATTATAAAGTTTTCTACTAGTTGGTCTTTTTGATGGATCCACATCCCAACACCTCTGCATCATTTGCACACAATCATTAGGGGTGGTCATAAACCTTCACATATGTCAAAAATCAAACGATGATTGTGAGCTCTGTCATCAAATGGTGGATGACCTGCAAATATTTCCCACATTAACATCCCAACACTATAGATATCAGATTCTTTGGTGTTCTTTGTATTAATTTTGCCTCTAAGTAGTTCGGGTGCAACATATGATACAATTCCATAGACTTTATTTGATGACTTTTCATCAACTGGTCCACATAATCCCAAATCTGTAATATAACAACCACCTCCTTGCAATAATATATTACCACTATGTAAATCACAATGGATTAAATCTTTTTCATAAAATATTGTCATTCTGTCTTTTAATGTTAAATTATGATGATTTTTTTGTAAATAATCCCTTAAATTTCCCTCTAAATAATTTAAAACTATTGCATAATTTCCAATATCTGGGAATTTGGTTATACCATGGCATTGAACAATCAATGGTGCTTTAATTTTAGAATAATTCATTGCCTGTAATTAAATAAAATCAATTAGCATTATATAATACATTATTGTTTTAAATGACAACTACCAACCTCATCAAAAAAGGCCTTTCCTGGATTGCTTGAATTGTTTAAACTTTTTAATACTACTAGTTGCCCTCCAAAATAACTAAATTCCTTTTTATTTTCATCATAATCATTAATAACTCCTCTTGTCCATGTAGCAGTATAAACTGAACTAAATACACCTTCAGTCAACTTTGTTACTTTTATGAATTGCTCAAAAGGTATCCACTCTAAAATATGGTTTGGCAGAGATGATTTCATTTGACATTGTTGAATAAAGTTGTCAACTATGTTATTTTCAGATGTCCAAGTGGTGAAAAGACTCTGTAATTGTAAACTAATACAACCTTCACAGAACCTATCAGAGTATATTGTCAATTTACACTTATTACACTCTTTTGGTTTTCCCCCTTTCTCTCTTTCATTACCTAATTCAAAATAATAAATAAAATTTTCCTTACAATATTCTTTTTCATTTTCAGAAAGCTCATTGTTTTTCTTGACCAACAAAAAAAAATAATCTTTTCTACTTTCTTCATCAGAGTTAGCCAGAGCATTATTATACATTTCATTATCAATTTTATATACAAATTCTTTTCTTTCTTGTGATAACGATGATAATAATTTATTATGTGACATTGTGTAAAAATATAAAATATAAAATTCAACTTGGTGTTTTAATGAATGTGGGGGTTTTTTGAAAATAACGGTTACACTATTTTTCCCTTAACACATATATAAACCAGTAAAAAGAGAACCAATAGATTATATATAAGCAAAGAAAAATGGAACCTTAAATTAGCATAAAAGAATTTTAAATATAATTAATTGCATATCTTTAATAAAACAAACATGACTTAGCTATTTAATCATTTCCTTCATTTCCTTGTATGTGAATGCCTCCATCCATCAAATATTCATGATGGTCATGATTATTATGTGATACATTTGATATCATCATTGACATAACAAACAATTGCATCACCCAAGTAGTAATGATACCAAGGCCATACATAAATGAAACTTTTAATAATATGTGTCTACCCAGATCTCTGGGATTCACAAAAAAAATTGCTTATGAATAATAAATCTGATGATTGCAGGTGTCAGATTTAACTAAATTTCCTATCACCACCATGTATAATTGCTAATCTTTTCGATAAAAAAAATTAAGCTTATACATTAGAAGGCTTTGGACAAAACACATTTCCCTATCTTTCTCTCAGACCAGGCTGGCTGTTACCATATGGGCATGATTGCTGATGATAGTTGACATTTGTGTGATGGTTGCATTGTATTATACCTCTCTAGAATAAAGTTGGTATCTGCAATTCAGGATGTTGCAACCTGGGTTGTTGTTTTGGATTTTCCCTGAAGCCCCTATTTAATTAAATAACATCAAGTTTAGTTGGTCAAACAAAATTAGAGAAACAGAAAATTTATGAAAATGTTTAATTTATAACATAACATACCAAACAAAATCCAAATCATTTTATGACTTTTTTCTTGTTGGTCATATTGCTGACAAAGGTGTATATAATTGTGCAATAATTTTAATCTATGGGACAGAGGACTGATTGGGCAAAAACCCATCCAGTCCCCTACCCAAAATTATAAATTGGTTAGTATCAGAGAAACAGAGCATTCAGAAAAATGATTATACAAAACAAACACTATTTACAACTTTCCTCTTAACATCAGAGTCCAGCAGCCTTCTCTGGTCTGGTGTTGTGAGGAAAAATTAGTGAAAGTGTCATTGACAATTGATACAGTCTTGGTAAACTCCAGGGCCAAGCACTCCCCCCCTGGAATTATGTTGCATCATTGTATGATCATGAGAATCTCGGTCAAATTAGCCTTATGAACATGACAAGGAAGATGAGAATGACTGTGTAAAGTCTTTAAGGTAGCGTGCTTTAACGACTGTCAACAGTGTATTATTGCCTTGACGTCTTCTTGTAAATACATATTAATAATATTATTATGCGAAGTAAATTCCCAATCATTCATTCCCAGCAAGATCCTTCTCCGCGTTCTGATTCCAATTAAAATATTTATAAAAATATCAATACAAATAAAAAAAAGTACCTCTGGTTAGTTATTAACACGTTTTCTTTAGGAGACCCAAACCAAACCAAGCAACAACACTCACATTTTGTCATCTTGGATTCTGTCAAAAAAATAAAAACAATTTGCGTCTGTCCTCCCAAAAAAAAAACCAATAGGATAATTAATTAATGGCATACACGTCGATCAAATCACAAACTTTTTTTTTTTGTAAAAATGTCTAAGAAATCAATCAAACGCAATTGCTGAGGAAAATGAGTAAGTGTTTATCATGAGTGGTGGTGGTGGTGGTCGCCACTCATCATTACCCTAGTTATAATAATAATAATAATAATAATAAATAACATTAGTGCTGATCCATTTTTTTTAACATAGTAATAGTACGATGCCAAAAAGTAGATTAAATTCACCAATATAGTAAATATATCATTTTTTTTAGTAAATAAATTTTTTTTTACAGATATCCTTAACAATCAATACTTTGTATTTAATATTAGTGTGAAATAACGATGACTGACAATAGCACAAATTTATTGGAATAGAAAGCATTGAAAGGACAAAAAGATAAAGAAGTGTACACAGACTATATTCTATTTGAAGGATCCCTGAATATGAGATATCACATACTGTATATTGGAATTGCGTACAAAATGAATTTTACGCTTTTTTACTAATGGATATGGGATAAGGGTCATGCCCTTAAACATATCAGATATTAATATAATCGAACGAGATTATTCTAGGTCATAATCTACCCACAGATATAAAATTGGCATTAAAACTTGGAGCCCTTAGATTTATCGTTTAAAGGTTTATTTGTTAATAAAATTCAAAAAATAAAATTGCGTAGTTTTCCAATTTTGTTGTTTATAGGAAATCTACAATGAAGTCATCATTATTATGATGATGTAAGGACAGAGAATCAAAGTTCAATTTCGACTCCCAGTTTCACATTTTGGTTTTAATATACAAGGGCTAGTCCTGGACATTAATAGGCTATTAATCAATAATAAAAAATGAAATATGCGTATAATACAAGATTATTTGTCGTTTTAATTGAATGAACAAGATAATTATATAAAAATTTATATATTTAAATAGAAGAGACCTAATACTAATACTAACATTGAGATTATGTTTCATCGAATTTCAGATTTTTATTAATATAAAGTAACCGGATATTATTATTATTTAGATTATTATGATTATTCATTGGACCTTTATAATTATGAAATGACTTTGATAACTGAAAAATCATTAAAAACAGGAAATGTTCTCAGGATTAATAAAAACTTGGACCACGAACCATCAACTATATAATTCTTTTCGATAAACTGAAGAATATCATGAAACCAGTAAGGATTGAAGGAAAAGAAGATGGGTAGTTAAACAAAGCAAGGAAGGAAGGATTGAAATTCATAAATTAATGTTTGGGTCAAGAGGGGATCGGCCGAAAAGTTCGTCTTTTACTGAGAAGCAGACAAGAGAAAAGCAAAGATGATCGAAAGAAATAAACAAGAAACAGTAGTCATTCCTTTTTTAAAGCCTGTTTTCTTTAAAAAATTTTATTGATTGATTATAAAATTTACAAAAACGTTAGTTATGTTTTATGTTCTTGATTAACTAGGTTACCACGTCTAAAATAAATTAAAGATTTGAAAATAAATAAATTAAAGATTATTATTATTGGATTCAAATTCTGTTTTAAGATTTGGTAAAAATTTATCAATTTTTGTCCATGTAATTTCCCATATTTCAATTGATGTTTTGTCATTAAGTTTATTATTATTCTCATTATTCGATGATGAACCTGGTGGAATTAAAACACCCGAAGTTGACATTACTAATAACATATTCTTTAATGATTCAGGAACTGCTTCTCTCTAAAAAAATCAAAAAAATCAAAAAAATTACAACTCTAATCAAGTATAATTACTAATAATAAACGATAATGCTTACCAATGAATCTGTAAACATATATTTTTCCATTACGTCTAAAATTTGTGACCACAATGTAATTAATCCACCCCATTCCATCAACCTATTCAGATAATGTAAGAATATTTTACATAATAATGCCGAAGCTCTTATCCTAGATTCATCAATACCAACTGGGTCAGCTTGATATATTTCTGGTTTTAATAGTTGATCTAACAATGGAAACAACACAAGATCAAACACTAATACCCATTCCGTGCCACCATGTGATACAAGCTGTGGGTTTAAAAGTGACCGTTGCAAATATGCTATTGCATTTTGTCTAACTTCAAAACATGGACTATAACATTGTTGACTGAATCCTGTTAAAATTGGTAACCAATAATTCGACCATGCTTCTCTTGGTGATTTACCAGTTTCACTGAGCAGGTTTGGTATTTCAACATATAATATATCCATCAATACAACAGCTTCTTTTGCTCTATCTATAATAGCAGATTGACTTTTTTTTAGCGATAAAAAAAAATAATAATGATAAATTAATTAATAAATTAAATTTTTCTTTTCAAAATTACATTTGAAAAAAATCAAAAGACTTACGTTTTAGTAAGATTATCTCTTGAATTTTTTGGTTTCGGTGATTCAACGAACTGTTGCTTTTCTTGTTGATCTATTGGAAATGTAGCAGCTGAAGCGAACTCTGCCAAAAGTTCTACACAATCATTAAAGTTATCAAGATTGATACCTTTTTTTTCTTTTATTAATAATGTAATAACATCAAATGAATATTTAGATGCTTGTGGGTGTGTTGAAGTTGCTCTAAGTAATTTGAAAACTGGTTCTCGTGGTCTTTTCCCTTTGATATATGAAGGATCTGATTTGATAATATTCAATATTCCTGCCATCATTTGTTCGCCAACAGAATTTATTACATCATCTGGCAATGTAGCCAATAGTTCTAATGCCAACAAAATATCAGATATCATTTCATCCTTGTGTGTCAGATGAATACACAATCTAAGTAATGCAACAACTGTTCTCTCAACTAATAGAATACTATTGTTTTGAGATTCTTTTAAAATATCAGTTATATGTCCAAAAAGAATCGGCCTAAATAATCAATCGTTTGGCAAAAAACTTTTATTTTATTATCTATTTAAAAAAAATATATATATATTAATAAATTACATACCATAAATATTGAATTCGATCTCTATTTTGTAATGTAACGTTTATCATTAGTTCAAGAAAGAATACAGCAGCAGGATCATATGAACTACTTTTTGGTGACTGTTGTTGATCAGTAGAAGTTGGGTGTGTGGTATGAGGTATTGGCGGATATGATAATTTAGTAACATCATTGATCTTTGTTGTTGTATTTCCATCTGCAATAAATTTGAGTGCTTTCATAAGATTTTTAAGCGATTCTTGACCTAAAGTTCTATGTAAATCAAAAATAATATGTATCATTATAATATATGTATACAGTATATTCTATAAATAAATATTATTACATCATAATAATTAATTATTTTATTACACACAAACCTTATGTCAGCAAATATATCATCTAAATGACATGCTTTAACACAATCAACTGTACACATGGTGCATTCTATTTCTTCTTTGGTAGGTGCACTTCTTGAAGATTCATAATTACCCGAATATGGCGATAACAAATATGAGGATAATGCCGATAATAAAAAGTTGTCACGCCTTTCTTGTTTTGAAAATGTAGTAGTTTTTGGTTTAAGTGGAATTGTTGTTGTACCAGCTAAAAAATCTTCCACTTGTATCATTGAACTTGGTAATAATGAATTTACAAAAAGATTTTTTATAATTTCTAAAATCTAAATATTGATATAAAATGTAATAATTGCATAAAATTTATTTAATTTAATTGAAAATAATATGAAATTATAAACCTACGTATTTCCATCCATCTCTCAATACATTTCCATGTTCATTAGCAACAGCAAATAAAACCACAGCAGCTAGTTGTCCCTTATAATTTCTTCCAAATTGAATTGTCAAATCACTTACTGTGATATCAATATCTTGAACTTTAATAATCGGATTATTGGCAGTCTCATTTGAATATCTAGAGCCAAGAAGTTCTGTCATCTTTGCCAACGACATAATTATATAATCAAACACTTCATATAATTTATATTGGGCTGATAATAATGCACATCGATGAAATCCATTAATAGCTTTTTGTAAAGTTGCATCGTCTGGTGCTGTACTAAATGCTAATAATAGTAATAATAATAATAATAAATGAAATATTATGTAAATCATTTCTTTGTATAAATAAAATTTGATATAATTATGAAGTTAGCTTTTTTTTTAATTCTTTACCAAAGGAAATAGCTGCTACTGTTGGCTTCCATACTGTTGTAAACATATCTTTATCGTACAAAGGAACGTTGCATATTACAAATGGCCCTATAAAAAGTTAAACATAATTAAATTATTATCACTTCATTAGTTTCAATTGAATTTTATAAATTTTATTTACCTGCACTTTCGGCTCTATGTAACAGTTCTTTCCATGCATAATTAAATCCCAGTTGACCTTCATGTTCTTCAGGCATTATTATTTCTTTTTTGCGAATAGCATCATAAATTGCTTGCTATTTTAAAAAACGATTTATAAATATTAATAGAGATTTTAATCAAAAAAAAAAATCAAAAAAAAAAATTTTTTTACTAGATATTCTGTGGCAAAATTTTGTCCATTGTTAACATTTCTTAAATTTTTCATATAATCCTCAATCCCCATACGTCGCTAATCAAATGAATGGAATAAATTTTACTTGTCAATTTAAATTTAGAAATTGTTTTTTAAAAAAAAAAAAATATAACATACTCGAACTTGTGGATTATGTAAATCAGTGTTCAACAATATAACTGAATAAGCTAAAACAAATGTAGCATCTTGTGTTGCAATTTCAGCTTTTTGTTTTAAAAAAAACTCTTTATAATTAGTTTGAATAAAGTATATCCAAAAATCATGATTATCATAATATAATTATACCTGGTTTAGTAGCAAAATAAGTTATAGCAAAAGTTTCCATAATTCTTTCAATTTGTTGTGCCTCACCTGGCAATCTAAACGATTCAAGCATTTCTCTCATTGCTTCATCTATTCTTCTCTATTTAAAATTATAATTTTAGTAAAATTACAATTACAAAATCACCATAATCATAATAATCATTATTATAATAAACATACTCCTTGAAAATTAAAAAGTTTTACAAAAGCTTTCAATATCTCAATATTTGAGGGTTTTGATAAAAAGTCACCAAGAACAGTTTTGTTTAGACGTGGTGTCGATTTTAAAAATATCGCAGTAGTATTATTTTCATCGATTGTATTGTCATTATAAATAATTCCATTTGCTAAAATAAAAAAAATTAAAATCAATTTGATTAAATATTTAATTTAAAAATAACACAATAATCAATACGTATTTAAGAATAAATAAATAAATGATACCTTTAAGAAATTCTAACCCTGTTTTAGGACTCTCGTTAAATTTTGCTGCACCTTCACATAATATTTGTTTTAGTTGTTTGCGCTTTAATAATTCTGCAGCAGAAGGATAATTCTAAAAAAAAAACTTTTAATTTTTATGAGGTAGAGTAAAAATTATAAAAATTTTGATTTCCAAAAAAATAACCTTTGGTTTCATTCCTGAATTATAATCAGCTGCTGTCATTTGATCCCAAGACAATTCATAACTAGAGCTAGAGCTAACAGTTTTCTATAAAGCAATTATAAAATAATTAAAATAAAATAAAATTTTCCACCCAAAAATTTCTGAAAACTAAATTAATTACCTGCAATCGATCTATTATGTGATTTATAAACATTAAAAGTGTATCAAAACATATTATATGTGAATTGCTCGCAGAATATCCAGTAGAATCAGGAAAGGAATTCTTTAACATATGAAAAGAAAGTTAACAAAATCTATTTCACGTATGAATAATTAATTATTATCAATTTATCAATTTATTTTATTTATTACCTTACTTAAGAATTTAATGACTTCCTCAAATAAATCATCACAATCAACATTACAATCATAATTAACCCACAAATCAACCATGAAAGATGGCTCTCTAGCGAATTGACCCAGTGTTTCTAACAATAATTCACGAATTTCGCCAGTAGCGTATGAAATATTACTCATTCTGAAATTACGTTGATCACGATTTGGTGATGTTGGAGCGCTGGGATCAAGTTGCAGAACATTATCGAAATTAGGATTAGAAAATACTTCGTTGAATGCATGAGATATTGGACTGTTTGATGGTGGTGTCAATCTTTCAATCAAAAATAATAAATAAAGTTCTTGTTGTAGTTTAAGATATGGACGAAGTGTACCAAAAACTGTTGAGATAACACGAAGCGTCAATGATAACAATGTAATGTTATCTGTACGTGCCAACTTAATCCAATAAATAAAATATTTTAGACATTTTAACAACTAAATATGTTATTGGAGGATAATAAAATAAATTTACTTGAAAAAGATATTTGCACAGTTCATCAACAGCGAGGTTACGTAAAACTTCAAACCGGCCTATTGTTTGACCACCAACTTCAAAGGCTACGTTCAGAATACTAAGGGCCATGAGTCGCATAGTGTCAGTGTGTTGATGATCATGAGGATTGAGTAAGGATATGAGAACACGAAGTAATTCACGTATGGAGGGTACTCCAAATGGTTTCGGATCTAAGGGAAAGACAAAAATAATCATTAGAATAAATTATTAATTATTATTATTATAAAAGCATGTTTAAAAAAATACCCATTTCTTTTTCTTCTTCATTTGGAACTTCGCTAGAAGGTTCAGTAACTTTGTTGTAGATTAGTCATGTTTTGTATTTATTTTATTTATCGTTTAGTTTTATGTTGTATTTTGTAATTTCAACAAATTACATATGACATCTAATTGATAGTACGAAATATAAACCTAGCTAAATCACAACATTAAGACCTTCCAGTTGAAATAGAAATAAATACCGGTTGATAATGATTTTCCCTCTTGATTAGTCAATATTTCGTAATTTGATTCCATCCCATCTTCTTCTTCCATCACCTCTTCTCCTTTTCTATTTAATTTCACCAAGTCATCATTATTAGAGATTGAGACAGTATTTGTGCTGTTGTTGTCGCTAGTATTTTCCATTGATAAAGGAAGATGAGGAGATTTTGGATCTGGCGGTGCCATACGAACTTGTAAATCTTGAGAAGAACTATCTTCAAGGTCGCCATATTCGCAAGACAATGATGATGATGGTTTCTCCTCCAAAGATTTAAGTCTAAAATGGTTTTTCTGTGAACATTAAATTTATTATCAATATTATGGTATTTTAAATAAATAAATACCTTTCAAACATATTTTGAACCATTACAGTCATTGTATGCTCTGCTGATCTACGTAACATTTCTAAATAAAATAATAATAATATAAAATTTAAAGTGACTAAATTTAAATTTGAGTTGTTTAAATTTACACGCACCACTAAGTCTCATTTGACAACACATGCTTAAACCAGTCTCCATCATAGCACAAAGAGCTTCATCACTAAGAACTCGGCCAATTTCACAGGTTAAAGCTAATCGCAAGACTTGTAAAATTTTCAAAAGAACAAACTCGTCTGATACAGAATCGCTTCCTTCGAATTTACAATGAGTTGCAGCAGATGATAACATTGACATTGCTTGAGATAGACTTGGTGAATTCATATTTAAAACTCTATATGTCAAAAATTTCTCTACACTTCCAAGTGCTGTTGCAGTTATAGGCCCATTTGTATCTCCAGATTTGATAACTTCCAAAAAAGGTTCTAGTAATGTCACTGCATCTATCTCGTTTAATTCTTTTTTTTAATCAATAAATAAAATAGGATTATATATCAATTAACCATAGTTATATTGAAGAGAAGGAAAAATAGAATAATATAAACCTGAAACAGTTGATAAATGAGATCTAAGATTTGAAAAACCAACCAACAATGGACTTTCCTAAAATAAAATAAATAATCAATAAGTTAAATTTGAGAAAAAAACAGCATTATAAAATCTCTTAATAACTTCTGGCAAATGAATATATCTCGACAAAATATCTTTATCTTACTTGATTTCTATAACCTGTCTCGGCGACAGAAATTCTTCTTAGACCCATGTTTATACCTAATCCACCCATATTTAAACTATTAACATTCATGCCAGACCAACGAGAATTTTTTCTCATTGCACTTGTAACAGAGATAATTTCAGCATGTACTAAATTTGACCATTGTAATTCGCAAGTTGCTTGTATTTTATCTACTATGTGATCGCTACTAATATTATTACTAAATTCATTAGAGTCATGTCGTTGAACATTTTTAGAACAGTCCACTTGATTATTTGAAAAAGGTTCAGTAAAAGAGGAAGATTTTAATTGCGACATTTTTTCTTTTTTTCAGTTGAAAACAAATCGATAATAAATAGAACGTTGTTGAATAAATTTTGCATTTCATGTGACTTCTAACCAAATTTAGAAAGATTTCTTTCCAATTTCCTTAAATCTCTTCGAAAAAAAAAACAAGTATGAGGGATTGTGAAGAATTTGGTCCAGTTGATGACCGTAGAATAATCTGTGATTGTGGACATCGTGCAAATAAACATTCAATTAGACAAGAGCAAGGTGTATTCTTTTTGTGTTTAACTAGAATAGAAAATCACTACATTCTTGAGAACAATCTGTAAAAATTACTTTCCTGTTCGTCTATGGCTGTAATCTCTCGTTATTTATTATTCATTTGTTGAGAGATGAAGTTATCCTTTTCTTGCTTGATGATCTATTGGATCTATTTTGTTTTAATTAGAAAAAAAAATTACACACATTTATTTATTTATACCTTGTGTTTTTCTAATTAGATTCTGAACCTGGTATCAAGCGCCAAGTAGAAGCATTGGGGAGTGGTGTTGAACGATTAGCTAATGAGGTAAAAAAAATTCGATTTGTCACTGATAAATGGGTACAGCTGTCCTGGTAAGCTAATTATTCTTCGGAATAAAAAGATATATATATAAAATATAAGTGGGTGGTCATCTACATTATTTATTTATTTATTTATTTATTTATTATTTATGTCTATAGAATGATATTTCTCATATTAATGTATTTAATATCAATTTTCTATAGCTACTGAAACTACAACTGAACGTGGTCAGAAAATCAAGTTACCAAAAAATGAGATGGGCTTTCCATTTAAGATGTCAGCCCGCACAATGAGGGGGATTGTTGGAAAATTTAGAAATCCTCCTGATGGTCCGGATGAACAAATCCAACGATTTTTTATTGACGAATGTAATCACATACCAAACACCAAACTTATAATTGGGGATGTTCATTTGACACCTTTATTGGGCACACGTAAACCTGACTTTGTATTTCTTAGAAAGGATGCAGTTACTGATGCACTTAATGTTGTTGCACTGGGTGAAATTAGAAAAAGACATGGTGACCATCTTCGGTTAGCTGATTACGGTCATGCTGCTTCATTTGCAGAAAAACTTCAACTACAACCTCGAAGAAGTTTTGCTTTTGTATTTCTAACAGATTGTAAAATGATTGTACTGATTAAAGTAACAAAGTGTGCAAACAACAAGTTCCTTTATAATTTTACCGTACCAGAATATCTTGCATACGATGAAAAAATTCCTTCGAAAGGATGGAAACAATTGATCACATTTTTAGAAAGTGAGCCTGATAAATTAGGCTGGATGGAACCTATTATATATGTAAATGATAAGGCAATAATTCTTGAACGTTCACTTGCTACTGGCAGAACAAGTGTAGTATATCATGGAAAATTAGAAAGTGATGATGTTGCAGTAAAGATAGCAAAGAATGATACTTATAAAGAGTGTTTTGCTCGTGAAATAGATACTTTATCTAGTTTAAACTTATGTCATATACCACAATTACGTGAAAGTAACTCTAATATATTGGTTATTTATCCACTTTGTTCTGAGATTTTAAATCTTAAAAAAGAGGATATACAATCAATTATTTCCACACTTAAAGAAGTACATTTGCGTGGTTTTATCCATAGGGACATTCGTAAATACAATCTTTTACGTGATCAAAATGATAGAATTATTATTAATGATTGGGGATATAGTGTAAAAAATGGCGATAAAGCAGAATTTAGTGGGGCACTTGAATGTATGCCAGATGATGTATTGACCTCGCTAGTAAATGGAGAAGAAATAACTTATAATCCTCGAATTGATCTGGTTTCATTTATTCGATCTTTTTACTTGATGCTTCACCAACCTCAACTAGATAGGCTCAGTTTTAATAAAGATCCTAATATTGAACAGTATGCTTCAGAAGTCCATCATTTCTGGACATTCCATGCAAAATCGGAAATTTGGATTAAAATTCATCAACTTGCTGATCGTTCAGATTATGATGGTTTAATTAAAATGTTAGAACAATTATTTTAATCATTTGAATAATGACATTCTTGTAATAAATTATTAACATCATATGAATTCAAAAAAATTACCATCATTTTTTATCAGGTGTAAAAATATTATGACATCTTAAAAATGATTTATACAATTGAAGTATTCGGAAAATTTTTCTGCAAATTCCATTTGGGTTTTGAAGGAATTACTTTTTAAATGAAAATGTTTTCTGAATAAATATTTAATTGTTGTAAAAATATATGTTATCTTTATTATCTTTGAAAAATGTTTGTTATATAGTAGGAGAAGTTACAACAAGTTGTATTATCATAACAAATGTTTGAAATGATTATATCCAAAAATAATTACGAGTATCCAAAATAAATTATATATATTCGTAAAAAATTTGATTTTCGGTTAGGAACACTGTACAATGTATAAAAATTACACCAGTTGCATCATTAGCAAAAATTTTATCCAACTACAATTGATGAATTCAAATACTTTAAAAAATTCTTTGCTTATGTTAAAATTTAATTAAACAAATTGCATAAAAGGCATTTTTTAATTTTTAAAAATAATTTGGACTAAATCAATACCAATAAAGATAACTTAAATTCAAATTTCTGTGTTTATGACCATTAACTTTTTACCAGAATCTTCAACAATTTTTCGTTAGAGAATCCTTTGATGTTTCCTTCATCCTTTCAATTTCCCAATAATTTTCTCATTAGATTCATTGATATTGTCATTTATTTTTAACTATGATATCTTTTATATCAGTCATCAGATTCGATGAACACTGAGATCTAAGTGATTATAAACGTTCGCATTCTAGTTAACATTTAACAAAAGTATCATGATTGTTAAGCTAAATTTGTCAAATTTTTTATTAAACTTGGAGATTCTAAATTTAACAGAAGGTTTATTAAAAGTTTAACTTTGGTTAAATTTGATTTTTACCTGTCGAAATAATCATGAATATTCGAAATTCTACCCATTACCAAAAGTCCTTTGATGATTTCGAATATTCATAATTCTTTTGGATATTTGGATATTCAAAAATGGATATTAATGAACAGAAACACCACAATAAACATTGTAAAACATAGAGATTCGAAGTTTTATTTCCTCAATTAGAATAATTTACATAGATCTTTATTCATCATTTAATGATAAATGCGGTTTAAATTTTTGGAACTCGCACCCAGAAAAACAGCATTATTGAGGCATTATTATTAGTTGAATCAATTGATAAATATATTAAAATGAAGATTTTTTAGTTGGATATGAATTTTATATTTAGAATGTATATGCAAAATTTATTAAAGATAAGTTTTTTTTTTATATAAACAAGTAAACAAGAATAAATGTTTCGCGTAGACAAATAATTAAAGACACTTAATAAATAAGGTTAGAAAGCTAGAGATTAGAATCGTCCAAAAAATCCTTAGTCGACTACTAGTTGGTCAAAATTTTCTTTAGTCAACTAAATTTTTTTTTTATAATAATAATTCTTTTTTTTTTTTTAATTTGCAAATTACAAATTCATTTCCATTTGAATCTTTCACTTTTTCAAAATGCTTCCACATAAAACTATGTGTTATGATTCGTTTTTTTAAAGGTCTTCTGGAACCACCGCTTAAATCATTGGCCAATGAACTATTGGACCTTGTACTGGAAGTTTTTATTCATTCTCATGTAAAATTATCATCAACAACACACTACTATTATCGTCATCATCATATTGATGGTATTGATCCTCTTCCGCATAAAAATTTTCCATTTTGAATGATAAAACACAAAAATCGTAATTGGTCAGACAACAAGATATGGTAATAAATATTATCTTCAATGGATTCTTTATAATGATTTAACAAATATTGAAAAGATAGGTGAAGGTAGCTTTGCAACTATATATGAAGCTAATTGGTTAAATGGTTATAAAAGTATAAATTATAAAAAAAAAACTATTAAAGATAAGCCAGAGGCATTAAAAAAATTACATAATCCACAAGATATTTCTGATGAACTTCTTAATGAGGTGAATTATTTTATTAATATTTGTTTCAGATTTTTTAAATATTATTGTTGTAATTAAATATCTTATTGTTCAAAAATTATATGAAGCTTAAAAATGATACAATTCATATTTATGGATTAACACAAGATCCAATTACAAAAGAATATATATTTGTAATTGATTATAAAAATGATGAAGATCCATATAATAGAGATAAAAAATATGGGGCATGTCCAACTTGCTATAAATATAATACTAATGATTTATGGTGTCAATCATGTGACCCAAAGCCATTAACTGAAGGATGGACTAGTGGCAATGAAACATTAGATGAGTTGATTAAAAGCACACAACTTAAAGCAATTGAGTATGATAATAAATATTACCTTTTATGGATTTCTTATGATGATTTAACAAATATTGAAAAGATAGGTGAAGGTGGCTTTTCAACTATATACAAAGCTTCTTGGTTAAATGGTAAGAAGTATCCAGGTGATAAAAAAAGATGTAGTAAAAATAGGACTGTGGCATTAAAAAAATTACATAACATTTCTGATGAATTTCTTAATGAGGTAAATTATTTTATTAATATTAGTTTAAGATTTTTAAATACTACACAGTGAGTCTCAATTTAACGGATATTTTTTTCCAGAAAATTTATCCGTTAAATCGAGAGATCCACTAAATCAAAACTTATGATCAAATCATGTGATACAAATTAAATGTGTATATACAAAAAAAATTTTTTTTTATTTTGTATATACATAAAAACAAAATATACATAATAATAATAATATTATTATTGTCAACTCATAAATTCATCAATGCAACATTGTTTTGCTTCTTGGGTGCTTCTATAAGAAATTTTCTCTTTTTAACTTCAATATATTTATATATTTTTAATTATTTGAGGATCAACTTCTAAATATTTTTGTTGTATATATTTAAGCGCATTTTCAACCATTTATAGCTTCTGTATTTGTTACAATTGGCTCGCTTATCTTATCAACACCCTCATTATCTTTAACTTCAGATTGCCCCAACACTATGTTTACAATTTCTTGTTCTGTCATTTCATAATAAATTCGTCAGCATTTAAATAAATAAAAAAAAAAGACATTATATACAAGTGTCATTGCCAAGAAATAGTTAACAATATGTTCGATTAAAAATGTTGTTAATATTTAATATTAATAATACATCATTACGCTTATTTTATTATACGCTTATTACTTATAAAATTAGGCTATCCAAAAAGGCAAGAATCATCATTATCCTTATAATAATACGTTTTCCGCACGAATTTCACATTAGCACATCACGTAATTCATACGGGAAACATACAAGAAAAACGAATTCCGTATGTTTTCCGTAAAAACCGTGTGTATTCCGTGTGTGTTTCGTACGCATTCCGCACCTACTTCGCACCTACTCCATATCTATCCTGCACAAATTCTGTACATTTCGGCACATTTAACAGGAAGATTCCGTACATTTTTTCCGTACCTATTCTGTAAAACAATACGGTTCATGTACTGTTTTACCGTATGTTATTTTTTATAGGGCAATGGTGATGGTGGCAGGATTAATTCTATCAAGACCATTGATATTTCTAAGAATAAAAGTTCAATATGGACACATTTTGATAAACAAATGGATGAAAAAGGCATAAAATGGGCTAAAT
>CAUDNR010000338.1:20254-33033 GCA_958430865.1 Entrophospora sp. SA101
GACGAATTTATTATGAAATGACAGAACAAGAAATTGTAAACATAGTGTTGGGGCAATCTGAAGTTAAAGATAATGAGGGTGTTGATAAGATAAGCAAGCCAATTGTAACAAATACAGAAGCTATAAATGGTTGAAAATGTGCTTACCGTATTCTCTGGAATATAAGCATCACTCAAATATAAGCACCAGTATGAATTTGCAATGAAAAAAAAAACAAAAAAATAGAATAATAAATATAAGCACCACATATATTTCAAATTATTTTTTATTTGATTTTATTTTTATATAATAAATAAAAAATAAGAAATTTTTTTATTTTGACTATTCTTTCCCAGAGTCACCAGACTCCTCCTCTTCTAATTCATCTAATTCATTAGCTGAATCATCATTTCTATTTAAGGGTAGAGTGTAGTCATGTGATTTTATATAATGTTTGGTGAGGATAAATAATTCCCGAACCACTTTTAAATCACTTGACACGTACATAGCTACACTAAAAAATAGTTTTCATGACACGAAAATTATCACGAAATCCATTTTCAGCATGTATCCAATCATATAGTAATAAAAAAAAATTTTTGTTGTTAGAAGGTTATTTCAAAAAAAGCTTGTAAAGTTAAAGACAATTTGCGGATACCTTAGTAAAACATAACAATAGTAAATTTTCTATTTAATAAAAATAAAATTATATTTATATTACAAATAAATACATTTTTTTTAACATTATAATAAAAACAATATTTATATATATATATATTTTTAGCGTTATAATAATATTCAAAAATTTACTTCTAATGAGTTCACATGGTAAGTGGTATAATACTCTTTGTAATAATAACTCTAATTATAAACTGTTAAGGTGTCCTAATAGAACCTGGTTAATTCGGGATGATTCTTCAAATTTGGAAGTATTGGAATACCATAATAACTTACAAATTACAGAGACTCCAGAGAATAATTATTATAATTTACTTACAGTTGAAGGATGTGATATAGACATAGATCAAAAAACATATGTACCAATTCTTCCTGGATATTCAATTATTACAAATATTGGAGGATCATATATTTGTTTTACTATTAAAAAAAATGAACAGAATCTTTTGTATTTTGCTTGGTATGATTATGGCAATGATAGCACTTTAACATCAGAAGAACATTCTTACTCGGGTACACATTTTTTCAACACCTTCAATGATTATATACAAAAAAAAAGAAAGGGCAAATGGTCTACACCTAATCTTCTTGGTTTGAATATTAAAGAAAATGTTGAATTTCTTCGTAATAAGATATGCCACCACTATCCCTCTATATTTAATGATTGTAAACAAATTCAAACTGCAACAAAAAAAACAAATACATTAATTAATGCAATGAAAAGGAAAGGTGACCAACTTATCAAAGAAATTGAATCAGGAGTAGAAAATGATAATAATATTAACGAAAATCAAACCAATATCAAAGAAGGAATTATTATTAAGAGTAAGGGTATAAATGTTACTCCAACAGAAGCACAGGCTGCTCTTGTCAAATTCAGGGAGAGAGATCGTTTGTTTCATCAAGAAAAAAAAAAATATAAGTGTGCTATGGAAACTGTCACCAAACTACAAGAGAAATTGAGTGAAAAAAATACATTAGATTATGAAAGACAGTTAAAAATCAAAGAATTAGCTACTCAGGCAATCAATTCATCACAAGTGGGTTCTACAATAATAGTTGATACTTGTAATTATGTCAGTGCACTATTATCACAACCTTGCCATAATTGTGGTGATATTTCAATTGATAATAAAAATTGTGTAATCAACAATGTAGGTTTTTCGGTAAACACCATTATATGTTGTGGATGCTGTAATAACATTTCTGAATTTTCTAATGATACACCAAAGGCAAGTACATCTGTTCTAGTAGCTGGTGGTAGTTTATTATCAGGGATAAATAGACAACAATGTGAAACTTTTTTGAGCACCATTGGTATAACATCTCATACTTGTAAAAAAACTTTTCATGAACATCAAAAAAGATTTTTTAAAAATCTGATTGAAGAAGCAGAAATTAGTGCTGAAATGGCATTAAGAGCTACCATTAAAATCTTGAAAGAGAATAATAAAAATATTTTACCAGTGAGCTTTGATGTTTCTTGGTCTCACGTTAGAAATGCTAACCAAGCAACTGGGGAATTTATTTTCCAAGGTGAACTGCCAGGCTATTCATCAAAACCAGTTGTTGTATTTCATGTAATTGAGAAATCAAGATTCATTAAAATTTCATGCGAAGGTGAAGATAAAATACATGAAGTTCATAAGGGAAATTTTGATAAAGCTAGTAGACAGATGGAACATGCCATTTTGATTGCCTGTTTAGAAAAAATAACACCTATTTTAGATGAAGAAAATATATTATTAGATATAGGTGTTGATGGAGATTTAGATAGCAACAAAACATTAAAAACAGAAAGAGTGGTTAATAAAGTGTATGGTGATTTAAAACATGCAACTAAAATCATCAGAGGAAAGATAATTAAAAACAAAAAGTGGAATACCTTTGAGCAGCCAATTATGAAATACTTTTGTAGTTGTGTATATGCTGCTTCTGCAAGAAAAGCATCAAAGGAAATGATAACTCCAACAGAAGAAGAATTGAAGAATGTGCAAGTGAATGGTTTAGTTTCACACCTTTCTGGAGATCACTCTTTGTGTTGGTCAGAAGTATGCTGGTTGAAAGATAATCCTGATTTAGAATTAGTTGAACCTAATTTACTAAAATATAATAATTCAGAAAAAGAAGACTTTAAAAAAATGTTGCAAAAATGTTTTGCCTCTCCTACACAACAAAGTTTTGTGACAGAAATCAGAACTTCTTATAATGAGTCACTAAATCGAAGAAAATTAAAAACTTTAGATAAAAAGATTGATTTTTGGGCATCATTTAAAGCACGTCATGCTGTTGCTATTTTGGACCATAATGAAGGTTTATTAGAATTTATTAAGATTACCAGAAAAATTAAGGGACTTCCATCTCTTTCAGAAAATGATATTAAGAATATAGAAAAAATTGCTCTTGCACACAATGTTCAAAGATTTAGAAATTTGAAAAATATTCACGTAAGAAATATTGAAAGAGAAAATAAAATTATAGAACAAAAACAACAATTAGAAGCCTTTGACTATGATCAAGATCTGGTACCTTATGGCATGAGGTTTCATTCAAGAATTGTACAAGAAAATTTCAGACCTTCATTTGCTCACTTGATCCGGGATTTTAAAACAATAAATAAATGCACCTCTTGTTGTAGTTTTCCTAAGTTCTCTTCTAGAGGATTTTGTAAAACCTGCACCTTTTATTTTGAAAATAATATGTTTTACAATTTGCCTTTAACAACAGACATAACTGAATTTTCAACAATAGAATCATTTCAAAATACTGATAAGATACAATCTGCACTCTCCACCATCTATCAGTATCAAACATTTAGAGAATGTCAAGAGGAAGGTATTAGGTCATTTGTGGCTAATAATGATACAATGATTCTATTACCTACTGGAGGAGGTAAAACATTATGTTATTCTATTTCTGCATTGATTGGGAAAGAACTTACTGTAGTATTTTCTCCATTGAAGGCCCTGATTGATGATCAAGTGGTAAAAATTAATATTAGTTTTGTACATTTTATATTGAAAAAAGATATGAATATAAACTAATTATTTTATCTTATTAGGTCGAAGCTATTCATGCTGGAATTATTTGTGCTGGGATATATTCTAAAACAGGGCAGTCTTTGGAATATCAGTCTAAAGTATTTGAAGAAATTGCAGCAGGGTTCACTAAAATTCTTTTTGCTACTGCTGAAAAATTTGACTTAAATCCAAGCTTTAGAGCAATGTTGAAAAGAATATATGAAACAAAAGGGCTGCGCTTTGTAATAGATGAAGCACATTGCATAATAACTTATGAATATTTTAGGTAAAAAATTTTTTTTATATATAATAATTGATTACAGTCTAATTTATTTATTTTTACCCATAGAAAATCATGGAGAAACCTTGGACAATTGAGACAGCTATTCCCTAATTCACCAATAATGTTACTAACAGCAACATGTTCACTTCAAGATGCAAGCAGTATCTGTGAATCATTACAAATTCCATTAAGAAATCTAACAATTTTTCGAAGTAAAAATTTTGCTAGGCCTGAAATAAATATTGAAGTACGACAAAAGGGTCAAAAACAAAAATTATTGTTAGATATTATCAATTTAATAGAAGAAGTAGTTGAAGGAAAAATTATAATATATTGTGCTACTCCTGACAGTTGTGAAGGTATTTATGATGAACTTACTAAAAAACTTAAATCTATTTCAATAAGTATGTACCATGGAAATATTGGTGGGTCTGATAAAAATCATTGATTCAAGAATGGAAGGAAGGAAAGTATAAAATAATGATTTCTACAAATGCTTTTGGATTGGGTATAAATACATCAGATATTAGAACTATTATCCATGTTACATTTCCACTTAACTTAGGTAAATATCATTAATCATTTATTATTTGCAAATAAACAAATTAACGTTGTAATTCATTTTTAAAAAGGGAACATGATACAAGAAATAGGTAGAGCAGCAAGAGATAAACATCCAGCAAAGTCTGTGCTTTTTTATTCCAGAGGTGATATTCGGAGTGTATATTCAATTGCATCTAGTGGTAGAGAAAGGTAGTTATTTATTAATGATTATTCTAAAAATCAGCTAGTTGATTCTCATCTTTTATATTCTTTATATTAAGTTCAATAAGTGTCTTGAGTTCTCAAAGTGAAGAAAATGATGAAAGGATTCAATATTTATTAGATCAACAAAAAAAAATACATGAGGTAATGTTTTATTGTGAAGAAATTTATACTTGCCGCCACCAATTGTTATCCAGATACTATGCTTAGCCTGGTGACTTACCTTCTCAACAATGCAATAAGTGTGATAATTGTCTACGTTATTTAAAAGATAACCCCATACTTTGTGATATCAATGTTGATGTTTATAAAATGTTGGAAGTTGTAGAATCTGTAACTAATTTTTTGAATAATCAACAAAAAGAAGCTTCTCGCCAGGATATTATGTATATTTTTTGCCAAGCAAAAAACAAGGTTGTAAATGAAAAAAATCTATCAGAATTACAAATATATAAGGATAACTGGCCCAGAAAAATAAAAAAACAGGATGATGCTTTACATCTACTAGATTGGTTAATAATAGAAGGCTTGGTTGTATGTGATATTATTTTACAAAAACCAAATCCCAATTTCTCAAATTTAGTTTGTAATTTGATCATTTGTGGACTTAAAGATGGTGCTATTGTTGATGCTCAATCAAGAGAATGGAAATATTTATTGAAAACGTAATAATTCTTAATAAACATTCTGCTAAATTTGTAATTATTTTTTAATTTATATGTGATATAGCTTCCAAGTAGTCAAAGATAAAGATATTAAGAAATATTACAGAAAGTAATATATATTTAAAAAGTATTATTTTTTTTGGTCAATAAAAATACATCATATATTTTTTATTTTATTTTTTAATTGTTTAGTGATCGGCAACCAAAAAAATTTATCCACATATCATAGTCGAAATTCGTGTTACCTACACTCTACCCTTAAATATAAAATCCGTTGAAACGAGAATTTTTTAATTAATAAAATCAAGGGGTAAAACCAAAAATCCATTGAAACAAAAATCCGTTGAAACAAGGTCCGTTGAAATGAGGGTTCGACTGTATCACCTAATATTAAAAGGATAACAAATGGGATATTATAAAAACTGATAATTATAATCACATTTCAAATGACTAAATTTTGATCCCTGAAATTCTTGGTAATGCCAATGTTCACTTTGTCTGGTTTTGTTGCAGTATGCCCCATATAATTAATCATATGTTTTTAACAAAACAAACATGACTTAGCTATTTAATCATTTCCTTCATTTCCTTGTATGTGAATGCCTCCATCCATCAAATATTCATGATGGTCATGATTATTATGTGATACATTTGATATCATCATTGACATAACAAATAATTGCATCACCCAAGTAGTAATGATACCAAGGCCATGCATAAATGAAACTTTTAATAATATGTGTCTACCCAGATCTCTGGGGTTCACAAAATAAATTGCTTATGAATAATAAATCTGATGATTGCAGGTGTCAGATTTAACTAAAATTTCCTATCACCACCATGCACAATTGCAAATCTTTTCAATGAAAAAAATTAAGCTTATACATTAGAAGGCTTTGGACAAAACACATTTCCCTATCTTTCTCTCAGACCAGGCTGGCTGTTACCATATGGGCATTGATTGCTGATGATAGTTGACATTTGTGTGATGGTTGCATTGTGTTATACCTCTCTAGAATAAAGTCGGTATCTGCAATTCAGGATGTTGCAACCTGGGTTGTTGTTTTGGATTTTCCCTGAAGTCCCTATTTAATTAAATGACATCAAGTTCAGTTGGTCAAACAAAATTAGAGAAACAGAAAATTTATGAAAATGTTTAATTTATAACATAACATACCAAACAAAATCCAAATCATTTTATGACTTTTTTCTTGTTGGTCATATTGCTGACAAAGATGTATATAATCAATAATTTAAATCTATAGGACAGAGGACTGATTGGGCAAAAACCCATCCAGTCCCCTACCCAAAATTATAAATTGGTTAGTATCAGAGAAACAGAGCATTCAGGAAAATGATTATACAAAACAAACACTATTTACAACTTTCCTCTTAACATCAGAGTCCAGCAGCCTTCTCTGGTCTGGTGTTGTGAGGGAAAATTAGTGAAAGTGTCATTGACAATTGATACAGTCTTGGTAAACTCCAGGGCCAAGCACTCCCCCCCTGGAATTATGTTGCATCATTGTATGATCATGAGAATCTCGGTCAAATTAGCCTTATGAACATGACAAGGAAGATGAGAATGACTGTGTAAAGTCTTTAAGGTAGCGTGCTTTAACGACTGTCAACAGTGTATTATTGCCTTGACGTCTTCTTGTAAATACATATTAATAATATTATTATGCGAAGTAAATTCCCAATCATTCATTCCCAGCAAGATCCTTCTCCGCGTTCTGATTCCAATTAAAATATTTATAAAAATATCAATACAAATAAAAAAAAGTACCTCTGGTTAGTTATTAACACGTTTTCTTTAGGAGACCCAAACCAAACCAAGCAACAACACTCACATTTTGTCATCTTGGATTCTGTCAAAAAAATAAAAACAATTTGCGTCTGTCCTCCCAAAAAAAAAACCAATAGGATAATTAATTAATGGCATACACGTCGATCAAATCACAAACTTTTTTTTTTTGTAAAAATGTCTAAGAAATCAATCAAACGCAATTGCTGAGGAAAATGAGTAAGTGTTTATCATGAGTGGTGGTGGTGGTGGTCGCCACTCATCATTACCCTAGTTATAATAATAATAATAATAATAATAAATAACATTAGTGCTGATCCATTTTTTTTAACATAGTAATAGTACGATGCCAAAAAGTAGATTAAATTCACCAATATAGTAAATATATCATTTTTTTTAGTAAATAAATTTTTTTTTACAGATATCCTTAACAATCAATACTTTGTATTTAATATTAGTGTGAAATAACGATGACTGACAATAGCACAAATTTATTGGAATAGAAAGCATTGAAAGGACAAAAAGATAAAGAAGTGTACACAGACTATATTCTATTTGAAGGATCCCTGAATATGAGATATCACATACTGTATATTGGAATTGCGTACAAAATGAATTTTACGCTTTTTTACTAATGGATATGGGATAAGGGTCATGCCCTTAAACATATCAGATATTAATATAATCGAACGAGATTATTCTAGGTCATAATCTACCCACAGATATAAAATTGGCATTAAAACTTGGAGCCCTTAGATTTATCGTTTAAAGGTTTATTTGTTAATAAAATTCAAAAAATAAAATTGCGTAGTTTTCCAATTTTGTTGTTTATAGGAAATCTACAATGAAGTCATCATTATTATGATGATGTAAGGACAGAGAATCAAAGTTCAATTTCGACTCCCAGTTTCACATTTTGGTTTTAATATACAAGGGCTAGTCCTGGACATTAATAGGCTATTAATCAATAATAAAAAATGAAATATGCGTATAATACAAGATTATTTGTCGTTTTAATTGAATGAACAAGATAATTATATAAAAATTTATATATTTAAATAGAAGAGACCTAATACTAATACTAACATTGAGATTATGTTTCATCGAATTTCAGATTTTTATTAATATAAAGTAACCGGATATTATTATTATTTAGATTATTATGATTATTCATTGGACCTTTATAATTATGAAATGACTTTGATAACTGAAAAATCATTAAAAACAGGAAATGTTCTCAGGATTAATAAAAACTTGGACCACGAACCATCAACTATATAATTCTTTTCGATAAACTGAAGAATATCATGAAACCAGTAAGGATTGAAGGAAAAGAAGATGGGTAGTTAAACAAAGCAAGGAAGGAAGGATTGAAATTCATAAATTAATGTTTGGGTCAAGAGGGGATCGGCCGAAAAGTTCGTCTTTTACTGAGAAGCAGACAAGAGAAAAGCAAAGATGATCGAAAGAAATAAACAAGAAACAGTAGTCATTCCTTTTTTAAAGCCTGTTTTCTTTAAAAAATTTTATTGATTGATTATAAAATTTACAAAAACGTTAGTTATGTTTTATGTTCTTGATTAACTAGGTTACCACGTCTAAAATAAATTAAAGATTTGAAAATAAATAAATTAAAGATTATTATTATTGGATTCAAATTCTGTTTTAAGATTTGGTAAAAATTTATCAATTTTTGTCCATGTAATTTCCCATATTTCAATTGATGTTTTGTCATTAAGTTTATTATTATTCTCATTATTCGATGATGAACCTGGTGGAATTAAAACACCCGAAGTTGACATTACTAATAACATATTCTTTAATGATTCAGGAACTGCTTCTCTCTAAAAAAATCAAAAAAATCAAAAAAATTACAACTCTAATCAAGTATAATTACTAATAATAAACGATAATGCTTACCAATGAATCTGTAAACATATATTTTTCCATTACGTCTAAAATTTGTGACCACAATGTAATTAATCCACCCCATTCCATCAACCTATTCAGATAATGTAAGAATATTTTACATAATAATGCCGAAGCTCTTATCCTAGATTCATCAATACCAACTGGGTCAGCTTGATATATTTCTGGTTTTAATAGTTGATCTAACAATGGAAACAACACAAGATCAAACACTAATACCCATTCCGTGCCACCATGTGATACAAGCTGTGGGTTTAAAAGTGACCGTTGCAAATATGCTATTGCATTTTGTCTAACTTCAAAACATGGACTATAACATTGTTGACTGAATCCTGTTAAAATTGGTAACCAATAATTCGACCATGCTTCTCTTGGTGATTTACCAGTTTCACTGAGCAGGTTTGGTATTTCAACATATAATATATCCATCAATACAACAGCTTCTTTTGCTCTATCTATAATAGCAGATTGACTTTTTTTTAGCGATAAAAAAAAATAATAATGATAAATTAATTAATAAATTAAATTTTTCTTTTCAAAATTACATTTGAAAAAAATCAAAAGACTTACGTTTTAGTAAGATTATCTCTTGAATTTTTTGGTTTCGGTGATTCAACGAACTGTTGCTTTTCTTGTTGATCTATTGGAAATGTAGCAGCTGAAGCGAACTCTGCCAAAAGTTCTACACAATCATTAAAGTTATCAAGATTGATACCTTTTTTTTCTTTTATTAATAATGTAATAACATCAAATGAATATTTAGATGCTTGTGGGTGTGTTGAAGTTGCTCTAAGTAATTTGAAAACTGGTTCTCGTGGTCTTTTCCCTTTGATATATGAAGGATCTGATTTGATAATATTCAATATTCCTGCCATCATTTGTTCGCCAACAGAATTTATTACATCATCTGGCAATGTAGCCAATAGTTCTAATGCCAACAAAATATCAGATATCATTTCATCCTTGTGTGTCAGATGAATACACAATCTAAGTAATGCAACAACTGTTCTCTCAACTAATAGAATACTATTGTTTTGAGATTCTTTTAAAATATCAGTTATATGTCCAAAAAGAATCGGCCTAAATAATCAATCGTTTGGCAAAAAACTTTTATTTTATTATCTATTTAAAAAAAATATATATATATTAATAAATTACATACCATAAATATTGAATTCGATCTCTATTTTGTAATGTAACGTTTATCATTAGTTCAAGAAAGAATACAGCAGCAGGATCATATGAACTACTTTTTGGTGACTGTTGTTGATCAGTAGAAGTTGGGTGTGTGGTATGAGGTATTGGCGGATATGATAATTTAGTAACATCATTGATCTTTGTTGTTGTATTTCCATCTGCAATAAATTTGAGTGCTTTCATAAGATTTTTAAGCGATTCTTGACCTAAAGTTCTATGTAAATCAAAAATAATATGTATCATTATAATATATGTATACAGTATATTCTATAAATAAATATTATTACATCATAATAATTAATTATTTTATTACACACAAACCTTATGTCAGCAAATATATCATCTAAATGACATGCTTTAACACAATCAACTGTACACATGGTGCATTCTATTTCTTCTTTGGTAGGTGCACTTCTTGAAGATTCATAATTACCCGAATATGGCGATAACAAATATGAGGATAATGCCGATAATAAAAAGTTGTCACGCCTTTCTTGTTTTGAAAATGTAGTAGTTTTTGGTTTAAGTGGAATTGTTGTTGTACCAGCTAAAAAATCTTCCACTTGTATCATTGAACTTGGTAATAATGAATTTACAAAAAGATTTTTTATAATTTCTAAAATCTAAATATTGATATAAAATGTAATAATTGCATAAAATTTATTTAATTTAATTGAAAATAATATGAAATTATAAACCTACGTATTTCCATCCATCTCTCAATACATTTCCATGTTCATTAGCAACAGCAAATAAAACCACAGCAGCTAGTTGTCCCTTATAATTTCTTCCAAATTGAATTGTCAAATCACTTACTGTGATATCAATATCTTGAACTTTAATAATCGGATTATTGGCAGTCTCATTTGAATATCTAGAGCCAAGAAGTTCTGTCATCTTTGCCAACGACATAATTATATAATCAAACACTTCATATAATTTATATTGGGCTGATAATAATGCACATCGATGAAATCCATTAATAGCTTTTTGTAAAGTTGCATCGTCTGGTGCTGTACTAAATGCTAATAATAGTAATAAAAATAATAATAAATGAAATATTATGTAAATCATTTCTTTGTATAAATAAAATTTGATATAATTATGAAGTTAGCTTTTTTTTTAATTCTTTACCAAAGGAAATAGCTGCTACTGTTGGCTTCCATACTGTTGTAAACATATCTTTATCGTACAAAGGAACGTTGCATATTACAAATGGCCCTATAAAAAGTTAAACATAATTAAATTATTATCACTTCATTAGTTTCAATTGAATTTTATAAATTTTATTTACCTGCACTTTCGGCTCTATGTAACAGTTCTTTCCATGCATAATTAAATCCCAGTTGACCTTCATGTTCTTCAGGCATTATTATTTCTTTTTTGCGAATAGCATCATAAATTGCTTGCTATTTTAAAAAACGATTTATAAATATTAATAGAGATTTTAATCAAAAAAAAAAATCAAAAAAAAAAATTTTTTTACTAGATATTCTGTGGCAAAATTTTGTCCATTGTTAACATTTCTTAAATTTTTCATATAATCCTCAATCCCCATACGTCGCTAATCAAATGAATGGAATAAATTTTACTTGTCAATTTAAATTTAGAAATTGTTTTTTAAAAAAAAAAAAATATAACATACTCGAACTTGTGGATTATGTAAATCAGTGTTCAACAATATAACTGAATAAGCTAAAACAAATGTAGCATCTTGTGTTGCAATTTCAGCTTTTTGTTTTAAAAAAAACTCTTTATAATTAGTTTGAATAAAGTATATCCAAAAATCATGATTATCATAATATAATTATACCTGGTTTAGTAGCAAAATAAGTTATAGCAAAAGTTTCCATAATTCTTTCAATTTGTTGTGCCTCACCTGGCAATCTAAACGATTCAAGCATTTCTCTCATTGCTTCATCTATTCTTCTCTATTTAAAATTATAATTTTAGTAAAATTACAATTACAAAATCACCATAATCATAATAATCATTATTATAATAAACATTACATTGTTATCATTGACGCTTCGTGTTATCTCAACAGTTTTTGGTACACTTCGTCCATATCTTAAACTACAACAAGAACTTTATTTATTATTTTTGATTGAAAGATTGACACCACCATCAAACAGTCCAATATCTCATGCATTCAACGAAGTATTTTCTAATCCTAATTTCGATAATGTTCTGCAACTTGATCCCAGCGCTCCAACATCACCAAATCGTGATCAACGTAATTTCAGAATGAGTAATATTTCATACGCTACTGGCGAAATTCGTGAATTATTGTTAGAAACACTGGGTCAATTCGCTAGAGAGCCATCTTTCATAAGATTTTTAAGCGATTCTTGACCTAAAGTTCTATGTAAATCAAAAATAATATGTATCATTATAATATATGTATACAGTATATTCTATAAATAAATATTATTACATCATAATAATTAATTATT
>CAUDNR010000340.1:7289-20614 GCA_958430865.1 Entrophospora sp. SA101
ATGATCCTGCGATATGCCTTAAATAAAAATTTTACATATTAAACAACATGTAAAACTAATCAAAAGAAATTGTTTTGCCTCTTTAGTTTTTACTAACGGCAGTTCATTTATATTGTAAACAACAATAATAATTTTTATTATTTTTATTCACGAAAATTGTATTATACTTTATGCCAAGAAATTTATAGAAGATAAAGGAGATCTCGATGAATATATCTACACTTTTTTTTTATAATAAAAAAAAACTGGATTTTTTTGCCGCTCATTTATGCGAAATTACTATAAACATTTGTCTACTTTACATCACACTTGATTTCAAGTATGTTTAAAAGGATGTGGATTTGCATTGTGATTTAAAAAAGTAACATTTAATGTTCCTCAAGAAACATATAATAAAGTGCCTATCCAAATATAGTTATTTGTTTTTTCCCAGTTTCGTTTTTTTAGTAATCATTCTTTTCGCTTATAGGTTTCGTCAAGATTCCAGGTTTCAGAATCGGGTCACAGCATTGGTATTAATAGTAAAGGTCATCAAGTTACGTTATTTGTTTGTATAAAGTTATACGAAATCTTGTGACACACTGATCGTATTTAAAGACCAAGCTTCTGAAAAAAAGTTGGTTTTAGCAGAATTCGACGATTAGTCAATCAATCAATCAAACTAAAGAAAATTTTTGATAGTTTTGGATTAGATTTAATCGTAATTTCGGTAAATTTAGCTGGTTGGCGCAGCACCATTGAATCCAACAAAAAATTTAAATTATAACCGGCATTGCCGCAGTTAACATCGCAAATAATATAAAACTCTTAATCTTTTGATAATTAAAAATCATTTCGGAGAGGTTGATAAATATTTTAAAATCATGTGGGAACTTGAGACTATTGACCAAGGAAGACATATTTTAAGGATAGGTGAAAATGCTGCTTCTATTAATAGCCTGCTAAAGGTGATTGTAGTGCTTACTTCACTATTTGAAGCAATAACACTTCCAGTGTTGGTCTCTGTGGCCTGGGTATTTATTTACCAAATTAAACAAAAAATGAATGGTAGCGATTTTAAAGTGTGTATGGAGGCTACACATGGCTCTATTTTAAAGCTTTTCATGGATTTATACCTCAGGTATAAAAGATTATCCAAGGGTATGATTGCATTCATCTTTCTATTATTTCTAGCAATTATATTAGGGAAAAATATACCAAATATTATGCTCTCTGGGATTATTGGATTGTATGATTTTACCAACATTGTGTCTTCTAATGTTACATTCTTTAATAATGATTCGAATTGTATTTACACATCATGCACTTCTGACTTGACTGAAGAAAAATTTGCATTGGTTGCAAATTCCACTACAATGCAAGATATTATGCGTAAAAATTATGTGCAAAACACTTATTGGGGTTTAAATAATACTTTGTATGCTGTGCGTGCCAAAGTTAATGCAAGATCTTGTGTTTTAAGTATAGGAGATGGAATTGGAGCAGTAAGTAGTGATAATCTGAAGAATGTGACGGATATTCCTACAAATACTGGAATGTTTACTGGTGGCTATAGTGGTCATACTCCCACAACTAAAAGTATTGGTCTAATTTCTTATGTGAATGATATGTTTTTGAGAGTCAGTACATCAGATAGATGTGATATATCTATGAATTTGTTTTATATTTCCCCCGATTTTCCTCTCAATGTTATGAAGATGGCAAAGTGGTTATCTGATGGTGGATATTCACATGATAAAGATTTTAATCGTTTTTGCATAGTATCCATGCAATGTAATGTAACCATGGAATGGAAACAAATGCAAATATCTGGAAGTACACCAGATGATCTAAAAATATTGGAGATGCAATTTAATAACACCATACAAAAATTGAGAGAGTTGATTTCTACCAATGTGAAAGACAGTGATCTGAATGGAAAATGGTTTGGAGAAAGTCTTCTTGATAGTGCTGTAGATAGATTGACATCAATGTTAACAATATGGAGAAATGATATCAAATTCAAAAGGAGTAATGACAGTTACAATTTTTTTGATCAGTTTGGTGATATCATATCACAATCATTGGCATCATCTATACAATCCATCATGAACAATGTCAGTGTTGATGTTGATAAGAAAGAAATAATAACAGCTCCAGGACTTTGGATAGAGGTCACTGTTCTAGTATTTGCAATATTGTTGACCTGTATTATTTCAATGCCCATTTTGTCAATTAGAAATTCAAACATGTTATTGCCACTTAGTGTACTGGATTTTGAAATCATATCCAATTCTATCTTTAGAGAGCATAATTATGATGGCAACTTTAATCAAAAACTTTCTTGGCCATTTGAAGTGATTTATTTACAAGATAAATCACATCATTTGATTTCAGCAAATGAATTAGATGATGATTAATATTTACTATTATTCTTTTACACTTTATCCAAATTCTAACTGTAGATTTTTAACCAATTGTTGTATATTATTATTGTATTCTAGTCGCACTCTTGATAAGCACAACCAATACAAGACAAAATGGAAGACGTTTTTTATTAAAAAAATTTTTTTTGGGAGGTTTATTAAATTAGTTTTAAAATAATTAATGAAAAGAGGGTTTCCTTGAATTCGCTTTTTCAAACGACTTCATTATTACATTGCTTAATACAAATGACAATTGTTGAAATTGAAACTCCTTTTGAAAATGTAAAGGGTTATTTTTCTGTTTCACTGAAAAATTTGCTTCACTAACAAATAGATTTTTTAACGACAACAATGTCTAAAAAGAAGACTCGAAATTGATTTTTAATCAATCAATTGTTACTTAATTTCATCCTTTTTTTTTAAAAAAATAGATTTTACCTATTTTTTTATTATGTGTTTTTTTCGTATTAAAATGCATTCTTCATTAGCATGTCCTGGACAATAGAAAAGCCATAACGTGAAAAAAGCAATTTTGGCCTCTCCTATATGTGACGAACATTTTTGGCTTAGAAACCACACTCAATTTCCATAGTAATATTTCGAGATGTTGTGCTTTAAAGTTGTAAAAATACCTTGAAATGTAGAATATTATCGTTTTAATGGTCCTTTATTATGTCCAGACCAAAAATATTCCACACTAGCACGGGAAGCTGCATTTCTCGTGTGTATCTCGTGTCAAAATGCGTTTTTTAATGCATTCCGTATTAAAAATACGTTTTTCCCGTATGTATTCATTCTGTCCTGGACAATAGAAAAGCCATAACGTGAAAAAAGCAATTTTGGCCTCTCCTATATGTGACGAACATTTTTGGCTTAGAAACCACACTCAATTTCCATAGTAATATTTCGAGATGTTGTGCTTTAAAGTTGTAAAAATACCTTGAAATGTAGAATATTATCGTTTTAATGGTCCTTTATTATGTCCAGACCAAAAATATTCCACACTAGCACGGGAAGCTGCATTTCTCGTGTGTATCTCGTGTCAAAATGCGTTTTTTAATGCATTCCGTATTAAAAATACGTTTTTCCCGTATGTATTCATTCTGCATCTCTGCAGTACCTATTTTGAGCATAATTTTTTATAGCCACGTTTTACAACTTTTAAAAGTGCAAATAAAAGAAATACAAGAATTCGTTAGCTTTTTTCAGAGCCTTCGGTAATTTTTTGCGTCTTTCACATTACCTCTACTCAAATTTAGAAAGACTTTAATTATTTATTTTATGTATTTAAAAAGGTTATGGCTGCGATAAAACAATTATTTTCATGATTTAAAAATTGTAATGGTAATGTCACGCCAGCAATTTTTAATTTTGGAAAAAAAATCTGGAGGGTGATGGATGGGTTTATCCAATGATGAAATAAAAAATTTTATAAATAATAAAAATTATTTTAAACAATCAAAATAACGAAATCGAAATTGTGATCAATGAATTACCTTTTTTCGCCATTATCAGCAGAAGAATATATTTCAATCGATAATGGGGTGAAAGATAATAAAATGGTAACAGAAAATGAACCTATTTCTTCATTTATTCCAGTTGAAGAAGAAACTGGCGAAAGTGGTCTAAAACTCCTACAGTTTCAATTAATACTGCTACTGATGTCTTTGAAATAGTGTATAATTTTCTTCAACAAGGTGATATTGAAATATATCACAACGAATATAAAGCTTTTAAATCATTAAAAAGAAAATTGGGATATTAAGAATTAAAAACCAAACACAAAATAGCATCACATCATTTTTCAAATAAATAATTTCCACACATTATTTTATTTTAGTAAATTTCAGATGATAAATTTTTTGTTGATCCTGATCGTCTCAACGAACTTTTGTTTATATAGTATACTGCAACGAATTTAAGTGACGTTCCTTACTAATACATCTATTGTAGCACTCTACAAAAATATAAATATAGTGATAAATACAAAGATCTACTGTCAAAGCTAATTTACTTACTACTTTTTGAAATAAAAATAACAACGACTAGAAAACAACAAAATGGAAGTGGATAATTCAATGGACATTGATGATAAATCCACATCTTCTAAATGTGCTGGAAAATACAAAGATGATGAAGAAAAACCCCGTTTTGAAGTTAAAAAGGTATGAATAAAGGATTTATTCTATAAATGAACTTGTTAATTATTAAACTTGCATAATCAGTCAAGTATTTGTTTCTTTTTTAGTGGAATGCAGTAGCTTTATGGGCTTGGGGTGATTAGTGATGTTTATTTATATTTTCTTTGGTGATCTCAACTTTTTGTTTTAACTCTTTTTATTAAAAAAAAGATATTGTTGTTGATAACTGTGCTATATGCAGAAATCATATTATGGATTTATGTAAGCAAGCATTTCTTTTTGAGACGAAATTTTTTCTTGAAAATGATTATTAAAATATTTATTATGATAAATTATAATTGAAAGGTATCGAGTGTCAAGCAAATCAAGCTTCCGTTACCAGTGAAGAATGTACAGTGTAAGTTTTTTTTAATAGGTTGATTTAAATTTTTAAAAGAAAAAATCCAAATTTTTTCACATAAAAAAATTATATTATGTGTATATATATATAAGGGCTTGGGGAATGTGTAATCACGCTTTTCACTTTCATTGTATTTCTCGTTGGCTTAAGACTCGACAAGTTTGTCCATTAGATAATAGAGAATGGGAATTTCAAAAGTATTTAGATTTCTTTCCTATTTAACTTATTCCCTATTGAATTATATACTTATTTATCAAATATCACTTTATTCATTTTTTTTATTTAGATATGGCCGTTAAACATTTAATAAACGTGATTTTTTAAAAAAATGTCAAAGATTGCATATATAATTATAATAAATATATAAATACCATCAAATTTCTTTAGCATAATAAATTTTATCGTAATTGAAATTTTATATTTGAAATGTCAAATGCAGTGTTGTGCAATTGGAACATTGTAACGCTATTGGAATGTTCCAATGTAGATCTTCAATTGATATTAACCAATAAAATTCGTGTGTATGACACTATAATTGAATTTCATTGGTTAACTTCATTGGAACCACATTTGGAGTGTTCCAATTCCAATTGGAATTTATTAGAATGCTCCAATGAAATTTTATTGGAACCATAAATGGCACAACACTGGTCAAATGTTACACAATTGATGATTTTCATACTACTATAAACTGGTGAAAAAAGCACTTCCTAATTATTCTTTGGAATTAAAACAGGCTAATGCTTTTATCTTTTGCCGAATGATCGTATAAATAATTCACCGTTTTCCTTGCTCTGTATATCAAATTTTTTGGGGGGTTGTCACTTTTTGATAATTCTTCGATTTTCCGCGCAGTCGTGTGACATTCCCCTAAGGCTGCTTTTCTATATGTGAAAATAAATTCGAAATTCGTGTCACATGAAGTTTTTTTTTAAAATATCTCGTTATTTTTATAATAAACTCGAAATTCGTTGTTAGACTAAAATGAAAGTACTCCATTAAAGCTTTCTAATGAATACTTTTTCATACCGAAAGGTCTCCTCTACATGAATTCACGGCTATTCAAAAACGGTATTACTTTGAAGTAACTTAATTGGTGGTACGTGAATGAATCACAAAAATTGTCAATTGTCAACCTTTACACAAAATTGTATTGTATTATCCTTTTTGTGCCATAGGATGGATGATATAAAAATTAACGTTTGATTTTTATTATAATTCCTTAAATATATACTTTTTACCTTGCAATTCATGGGTAATAGAAAAAGGGTGTCAACATCAAAATCACGATTTTGAGAAAATTGAAAAGATCTGCATTTCTAATATTTATTTTTTAAACCTTTAATGGAAAATATCTCAAAATTTTATCAAGTCAGCATGGTTACTAAATTAATTTTCGTGATGAATTGCATATATAAATGTTGTCAACTCAAAAACCATGATCTTTGTAGTTTCTATTGTCAATCTCTTGTTTACTATTTTTTAAAAAAACTCTAACAGAAAATTTCTCAAAATTTTATTAAGTGGGAATAGTTTCTAAGCTAAAATTATTTCTTGTGACAAGTTACGCATATATGTGGTATCAACTCAATTATGATTTTTGACGTTGACCCCATTTCTATTGCCATGCCCCAAATTCCCAAAAGAAATTAACCTCCCAAACTGAATTTAAAAAAAATAATTATACAATTAAAAAAAAAAAATAATATATAAAATTACATCATTATTGGTCTTCTTTTTCAAGCTTAGATGATAATTTATTGGTATCATGATCAACATTATTCTTTGGTTTTGCTTCAGATAACCTTCTCGCGGTTCGTAAACTTAAAGCTTCATTTCTAAATAATGGACTTTGGAAGCTTTCCCCATTACTACTGTGTGAATCCTTTTTTGCAACAGCATTAATAGCAGCAATTACATCAGAAGTTGGAGAGGTGGTAGTTGTAAAGTTTGTAGGAGTTACATTGCCTAATTCAGTAATTGAGTTCAATTGAGTATCAATTTTTGGTAGTGTGCTGCCAATATGTGAACTTTTAGTACTGCTGGAACATGAAGGTGCATATATACTAGAGGTTGCAATAGATGGTGCTTTAAGTCTATCATTATCGGCTTGCAAATATGATGAATCTGATCCATCATTATTTGATGATGTTATATTATCATTGCTGTTATTATCATCATTGTCATCATAATTATCATTGTCAATGTTATCATTGTTATTTTCTTCGTAGTTTAAAGTAGATGATGGGTAAGAAAATATTGGAGATTGTGAACGTGGCTGATAAGGATTTCCAGGATAATCATCAACCCTATATTTTCCTTTAGAAACATCGTTTGGATCATCTATAGTGAGTTTATTACTATCAGAACTATTTTTATTTTTTAATGTAGATGGTAGTGTTAAAGGTGATGGTTGATAAGGATTGTCACGATAATCATCAACACTAAATTGTCTTCTAAGAGGATTTCGATGAACATCATTTGAATCAACAATAGCAAGTTTACAATCAGAACTAGTTTTTTTTTTTAATGTAGATGGTGGTAATAAATGTGGTGGCGGGATTGGTAATGATGATGTTGAATGGTCTGATGTGTTTTTGTTTGATGTTAAAGAGTTGGGTAATTGATTAAATGGTAGATTACCAGTTAATGGTGGCGAATGAGATTGATTTGATTCATAAGGTGCTGTGAAATATGAATTGCGCCTTCTTTGTCTCCTTTTACACACATAAATGATTAAACCAATAATCAACAAAACTAATATAAATGCTGATCCAGCAATTATTCCTATAATATATGGTGGTAATGATAGTAGTGATGACAAGAATGATGATAAATCATTTTGTCCAGAATTATCAGAATTTGTTGAGATAGAAGGACTTGAAGGACTTGGATCTGATAATAATGATGATGATGATGATGGTGATGATGATGATGACGATGTAGCAGAAGTATCTGTAGAAGTTTGTGATGGTGCTGGTGTCATAGAAGTTGATGATTGTATTGGAATCTTAGGTGTGTATGTTTCCAACCATGTATAAGTTATGGAATCAAGTATAAATATATTTGATGATATTGTATTAAAATTTTCAGCTGACTAATATAAAATAAAACATTTTATTTTTAAAATTATATAGATATATGATAGATATATAAATAGATATGAAATAGATATAGTAATATTTTTACTCACCATAAATCCTATGTAATAATTTGTTTAAAAAAAGTTAATAAATAATTAAACTAATAAATTTATTTTCTGACAATTATTATAATTATTTACCATATGTAATTATAATATTAGTTCCAACCAATGTCATTGTATGACCAAACAATCCTGGTGGTATAGCTATTCCTGCAGGTTGGATAGTTTTCCATGTCAGTGTGGTTGTATCAAGTTCTAACAAATCATCATAAATAGTTGATGCATCAATATTACGACCACCATAAATAATAATTTTCATGTCTGTTGCTAATGATAAACAGAAAGAAAGATATAGTGTGTTGATAGATATGCATGTAAATAATCAATTAATTTTGCTGAAAAGATATTTAATATTTGAAAACTTACTTCCAACAGCTCGATGACCTCTTGCCCCAAATAATTGCATAAACTATGTTACACGGGAGATAAATAATTATAGCCTGTTGATCTCTATCAAATTCAAAATTTAAACATTGGTATTAGTATAATTTTGTAACAAGTCCCAAATTTCTGAATTGACAAGAAAAAAAAAATTTTTTTTTATATGGGAAGATGGAGTTCCTTTTTATTGTTTTTTAATTAGTAAATTTGCGTCAAACTTTATTATGTGGATCCTAAACTCTTTTTTATTTATGGAGGAAGGAGGACACTTCCATTGGATAGATAAGTCCTTCTAAATATGATATTCAGGGTCCTAATTATTTATTTATAGTTACGCGTGTTATTTAGAATGTATGGTGATAAAGTCGACTAAGACGACCAAGTTGACAAAATACAATGGTAGATATGGTCTCCAACTTTCTTTAAAAAATATTCTAGTTAATATTACTGCTATAAATTTTATTAGCTGTTTTTATTTTCTTTCTTCGAAACAAATCAAAAACAAAATATTTACATTACTATATCAACATACTCGAAAAAAAAACGACATACAATCAAAAAAATTGTTACGCGATCGATTATTATTATTCATTTTAGGAAATATAATTAATTTTAATATAGATTACTACTACTATTGGTAAATTTATTCCGATTACAATCAGAAAGAATTGTTAAATGTAACGTTGCATTAATTAATAATTATTTTCTTTTTCTAGAAAAGATATGCGACCATCAATAAACTTTATAAAAAAATTCTTTATCTTTGCATTTAATATGGATATAGGACATCGGATGATCCTGCGATATGCCTTAAATAAAAATTTTACATATTAAACAACATGTAAAACTAATCAAAAGAAATTGTTTTGCCTCTTTAGTTTTTACTAACGGCAGTTCATTTATATTGTAAACAACAATAATAATTTTTATTATTTTTATTCACGAAAATTGTATTATACTTTATGCCAAGAAATTTATAGAAGATAAAGGAGATCTCGATGAATATATCTACACTTTTTTTTTATAATAAAAAAAAACTGGATTTTTTTGCCGCTCATTTATGCGAAATTACTATAAACATTTGTCTACTTTACATCACACTTGATTTCAAGTATGTTTAAAAGGATGTGGATTTGCATTGTGATTTAAAAAAGTAACATTTAATGTTCCTCAAGAAACATATAATAAAGTGCCTATCCAAATATAGTTATTTGTTTTTTCCCAGTTTCGTTTTTTTAGTAATCATTCTTTTCGCTTATAGGTTTCGTCAAGATTCCAGGTTTCAGAATCGGGTCACAGCATTGGTATTAATAGTAAAGGTCATCAAGTTACGTTATTTGTTTGTATAAAGTTATACGAAATCTTGTGACACACTGATCGTATTTAAAGACCAAGCTTCTGAAAAAAAGTTGGTTTTAGCAGAATTCGACGATTAGTCAATCAATCAATCAAACTAAAGAAAATTTTTGATAGTTTTGGATTAGATTTAATCGTAATTTCGGTAAATTTAGCTGGTTGGCGCAGCACCATTGAATCCAACAAAAAATTTAAATTATAACCGGCATTGCCGCAGTTAACATCGCAAATAATATAAAACTCTTAATCTTTTGATAATTAAAAATCATTTCGGAGAGGTTGATAAATATTTTAAAATCATGTGGGAACTTGAGACTATTGACCAAGGAAGACATATTTTAAGGATAGGTGAAAATGCTGCTTCTATTAATAGCCTGCTAAAGGTGATTGTAGTGCTTACTTCACTATTTGAAGCAATAACACTTCCAGTGTTGGTCTCTGTGGCCTGGGTATTTATTTACCAAATTAAACAAAAAATGAATGGTAGCGATTTTAAAGTGTGTATGGAGGCTACACATGGCTCTATTTTAAAGCTTTTCATGGATTTATACCTCAGGTATAAAAGATTATCCAAGGGTATGATTGCATTCATCTTTCTATTATTTCTAGCAATTATATTAGGGAAAAATATACCAAATATTATGCTCTCTGGGATTATTGGATTGTATGATTTTACCAACATTGTGTCTTCTAATGTTACATTCTTTAATAATGATTCGAATTGTATTTACACATCATGCACTTCTGACTTGACTGAAGAAAAATTTGCATTGGTTGCAAATTCCACTACAATGCAAGATATTATGCGTAAAAATTATGTGCAAAACACTTATTGGGGTTTAAATAATACTTTGTATGCTGTGCGTGCCAAAGTTAATGCAAGATCTTGTGTTTTAAGTATAGGAGATGGAATTGGAGCAGTAAGTAGTGATAATCTGAAGAATGTGACGGATATTCCTACAAATACTGGAATGTTTACTGGTGGCTATAGTGGTCATACTCCCACAACTAAAAGTATTGGTCTAATTTCTTATGTGAATGATATGTTTTTGAGAGTCAGTACATCAGATAGATGTGATATATCTATGAATTTGTTTTATATTTCCCCCGATTTTCCTCTCAATGTTATGAAGATGGCAAAGTGGTTATCTGATGGTGGATATTCACATGATAAAGATTTTAATCGTTTTTGCATAGTATCCATGCAATGTAATGTAACCATGGAATGGAAACAAATGCAAATATCTGGAAGTACACCAGATGATCTAAAAATATTGGAGATGCAATTTAATAACACCATACAAAAATTGAGAGAGTTGATTTCTACCAATGTGAAAGACAGTGATCTGAATGGAAAATGGTTTGGAGAAAGTCTTCTTGATAGTGCTGTAGATAGATTGACATCAATGTTAACAATATGGAGAAATGATATCAAATTCAAAAGGAGTAATGACAGTTACAATTTTTTTGATCAGTTTGGTGATATCATATCACAATCATTGGCATCATCTATACAATCCATCATGAACAATGTCAGTGTTGATGTTGATAAGAAAGAAATAATAACAGCTCCAGGACTTTGGATAGAGGTCACTGTTCTAGTATTTGCAATATTGTTGACCTGTATTATTTCAATGCCCATTTTGTCAATTAGAAATTCAAACATGTTATTGCCACTTAGTGTACTGGATTTTGAAATCATATCCAATTCTATCTTTAGAGAGCATAATTATGATGGCAACTTTAATCAAAAACTTTCTTGGCCATTTGAAGTGATTTATTTACAAGATAAATCACATCATTTGATTTCAGCAAATGAATTAGATGATGATTAATATTTACTATTATTCTTTTACACTTTATCCAAATTCTAACTGTAGATTTTTAACCAATTGTTGTATATTATTATTGTATTCTAGTCGCACTCTTGATAAGCACAACCAATACAAGACAAAATGGAAGACGTTTTTTATTAAAAAAATTTTTTTTGGGAGGTTTATTAAATTAGTTTTAAAATAATTAATGAAAAGAGGGTTTCCTTGAATTCGCTTTTTCAAACGACTTCATTATTACATTGCTTAATACAAATGACAATTGTTGAAATTGAAACTCCTTTTGAAAATGTAAAGGGTTATTTTTCTGTTTCACTGAAAAATTTGCTTCACTAACAAATAGATTTTTTAACGACAACAATGTCTAAAAAGAAGACTCGAAATTGATTTTTAATCAATCAATTGTTACTTAATTTCATCCTTTTTCTTCATCATCTTTGTATTTTCCAGCACATTTAGAAGATGTGGATTTATCATCAATGTCCATTGAATTATCCACTTCCATTTTGTTGTTTTCTAGTCGTTGTTATTTTTATTTCAAAAAGTAGTAAGTAAATTAGCTTTGACAGTAGATCTTTGTATTTATCACTATATTTATATTTTTGTAGAGTGCTACAATAGATGTATTAGTAAGGAACGTCACTTAAATTCGTTGCAGTATACTATATAAACAAAAGTTCGTTGAGACGATCAGGATCAACAAAAAATTTATCATCTGAAATTTACTAAAATAAAATAATGTGTGGAAATTATTTATTTGAAAAATGATGTGATGCTATTTTGTGTTTGGTTTTTAATTCTTAATATCCCAATTTTCTTTTTAATGATTTAAAAGCTTTATATTCGTTGTGATATATTTCAATATCACCTTGTTGAAGAAAATTATACACTATTTCAAAGACATCAGTAGCAGTATTAATTGAAACTGTAGGAGTTTTAGACCACTTTCGCCAGTTTCTTCTTCAACTGGAATAAATGAAGAAATAGGTTCATTTTCTGTTACCATTTTATTATCTTTCACCCCATTATCGATTGAAATATATTCTTCTGCTGATAATGGCGAAAAAAGGTAATTCATTGATCACAATTTCGATTTCGTTATTTTGATTGTTTAAAATAATTTTTATTATTTATAAAATTTTTTATTTCATCATTGGATAAACCCATCCATCACCCTCCAGATTTTTTTTCCAAAATTAAAAATTGCTGGCGTGACATTACCATTACAATTTTTAAATCATGAAAATAATTGTTTTATCGCAGCCATAACCTTTTTAAATACATAAAATAAATAATTAAAGTCTTTCTAAATTTGAGTAGAGGTAATGTGAAAGACGCAAAAAATTACCGAAGGCTCTGAAAAAAGCTAACGAATTCTTGTATTTCTTTTATTTGCACTTTTAAAAGTTGTAAAACGTGGCTATAAAAAATTATGCTCAAAATAGGTACTGCAGAGATGCAGAATGAATACATACGGGAAAAACGTATTTTTAATACGGAATGCATTAAAAAACGCATTTTGACACGAGATACACACGAGAAATGCAGCTTCCCGTGCTAGTGTGGAATATTTTTGGTCTGGACATAATAAAGGACCATTAAAAC
>CAUDNR010000341.1:13869-30018 GCA_958430865.1 Entrophospora sp. SA101
TATGAACAAAATATACTAACGAAGGTTTTATCAATCATTCAATAGTTTATGTAGGAGTAATCGAAGTAAGTTTTAAGTACAAGATCTATAACAAAATATTCTAATGACATTTTATTAATTATTTAATAGTTTGTATAGGAGTAATCGAAGTAAACATTAAGGACAAGTCTATGAACAAAATATACTAACGAACGTTTTATTAATCATTCAATAGTTTATGTAGGAGTAATCGAAGTAAGTTTTAAGGACAAGATCTATGAATAAAATATTCTAACAAACGTTTTATCAATTATTCAATAGTTGATGTAGGAGTGATCGAAGTAAGCGTTAAGGACAAGATTTATGAAGCTTTCAAAATATTCTAACAAACATTTTATCAATCATTCAATAGTTTATGTAGGAGTAATCGAAGTAAGTTTTAAGGACAAGATCTATGAAGTTTACAAAATATCCTAATGAACGTTTTATTAATTATTCAATAGTTTGTATAGGAGTAATCGAAGTAAGTTTTAAGGACAATATCTATGAAGTTTACAAAATATTCTAACGAACGTTTTATTAATTATTCAATAGTTTATGTAGAAGTAATTGAAGTAAGTTTTAAGGGCAAATCTATGAATAAAATATTCTAACGAACGTTTTATTAATTATTCAATAGTTTATGTAGGAGTAATCGAAGTAAGTTTTAAGGACAAGATCTATGAAGCTTGCAAAATATTCTAACAAACGTTTATCAATTAATTAATAGTTTGTGTGGAGTAATCGAAGTAAGCTTTAAGGACAAGATCTATGAACAAAATATCTAACGAAGGTTTTATCAATCATTCAATAGTTTATATAAATTTCTCTTTTATTTTAACTTATAATAACATCACTATAATTATTATTGTTGTTGTTTATTGTTCTAATCATCATTTACATATGTATATAGGAATAAATGTAAAAGAAAAATTTATTGTATACTCTTTCGAGTTAGAAAGTGATTGGTAACAATAATTAATTATTGATTTTAAAATTTTTTAAAACCCATCTTTGTACAAAGTAGGTTTTTGCCAAATTTCTTTATATTACAAAGTAAAAGATGCGCAAAAATTTTGGAAAAAAGAAACACATTTCTAATTGTTTAATAAATCAGATATATTTTATACTCTTTCGAGTTGAAAAGTGATCGGTAACAATAACCAATTTGATTTTATAGAGCATACATAGTTATGATGCTAGCCAAAAATTGACAAAAATTAAAAAGTATTTATTTATTTATTTAACACGATATTATTATTAAAGTATACTTTTGTAATTAAAGCACAAAATTCGTCTGAAAGCTTGATTGTAAGGTTTCTGGTCTAATATACCTACCTATATATAAAACCGTTGAAAAACCCAAATCGACAGAATAGTTTGAGCTTTGAGAAACAGTTTGGGCTAGAAACCTTACTTGATTGTCAGACCCATTTAATCATACGATTTTAATAATATCAAAAACTAATTTTCAATTTAATGATTTAGCGTAACATATGCATTGCACTGTTTAGTATCTACTACTACCATTTAATTTATTTATTATTAGTATAATTTGCATTTGTATGATTGTAATTAAGAAAGAAATTTGATATTATACATTCCTGATGGAATTCAGAAAATTCAGGTGTTAATTAGTTTGCAAGTATACGAATGACTCAAATTTATGCATCATGAAAGGAATATTACCAATTTGTCTGATCCACACACTCTATTAAAAAACAATAATTATTATCAATACTAAAATATTCAATGTCGATATTATTGCCATCACTATCATCACCTCATTTATCATTTGTACGATACATAAGCCGACGAAATGAACTTTCGACGAAACAAACTTTCGACAAAATGAACTTTCGACAAAATGAACTTTCAACGAAATTATTGTCGACGAAGTGATTGTCGACGAAGTGGTTATCGACGAAATAATTTTCGACGAAATGAACTTTCAACGAAACAAACTTTCGACGAAATGGGTGTCGACGAAATGATTGTCGACGAAATAATTTTCGACGAAGTAAACGGGACCGTAATATTTAACATAATAATAATAATTCTTGGAGATCTAAAATTTCACAAACCTAATATACATATGTATATTGTGAGTCACAACTATTCATTTTCTATATCATGAAACAATTTCATTTCGCTATTAAAATTTCATTAACAACTATGAATGGGAACAACTTCTGGTCTTTGCTTGAATAACTTCGGGACCTTGCTTGAAAAAGTAGAGGAAAGTAAATTCACAATCAACATTTTGATAGAATCATTGTTTTACCCTTGAAAATCGTTAATGAACTTTCCAAAAATAAAAAATAAAAACAATGTTTTTATTTTCTTTATTTATAACGCTTTGATAAAAACAACAATTGGAATGCCTTTGTAAAAGTCACGTTTTTTGCTTTGGTGAGTAAGCAAAATTAGGACTAATGTTGGTTAACTAGCGATGTTAACAACGACCAGTAATTTGTTTTAGTGGGTAACTGAGTAAGCAAAGGTTTAGTACTAACGTTGGTAATTGGAAATATTAGTAGTGATGTTGTGATCGCAAACGTAAGGCTGTAAACAAGCTGCTTAAATTGTTTGTAAATTAGCAGATAAGGGTAAACAAGGATCACGAGCAAATAAAAGGAACTTTATAGAAGCATTTTAATTTGTAAAAGTGCCATTTTATTTATTTAGAGTTGTCCGGTACCATTAAGTGTACGCTTACAGATTCGTCTAGACACAAGAGGCAGGCAATAAACGAAAACCAAAGTAATTCGTAAACTAGTTAATTGAAAAGCACCAAATTATTGTGAGCTGTTAGCAATTAACTAACAAGAGTAGCCCAAAAGTTAAACCACGATCGGCAATATCACCATTTTCACAAGAATCATAAAACTGTAAAAAAAAAGTTTATTATTTCAAAATATTATTATAATTTAGCTTTAAGAAACAAAAAAGGATAAATAAAAAGATAAATAATTATAAAAAATGAATTTATGGTTGAGACCAAATTAATTAATTAAAAACATTGATAATAATTTCTAATTAATTAATAACGAAATTTTTATTCATCTTTGTTAATATTTTAGAGAAGGGAGTTAAAATCAAGATTTAGATTTAGCAATTTCTTCATCTAATATTCTACTTGTATGGTATGCACCTGGATGTAATTTGTGTACTTGTTGCAAAGCACTAGTACTGCTGCTACCATCAAGCCTTTGAATTTTAAAAAATTTGAATAATATCTTTATTATGCCATTTTTCAAATTTTTTTTTTCTTTTTTACAAATTTCATTCAATTTCTTATCAGCAAAGTTAAAAAGCTCTCCACTAGTTGGTCTTTTCAATGGATCCATATCCCAACACCTCTGCATCATTTGTGCATAATCGCCAGGCATTCCAGGTAATATTGGTGGTTGTAAGCCTTCACATATATCAAAAATTAAATGATGATAGTGAGCTCTATTGTCAAATGGTGGATGACCTGCAAATATTTCCCACATTAACATCTCAAAACTATAAACATCTGTTTCTTTTGTGTTCCTATTTCCATTAAATAGCTCAGGTGCAAGGTATGGTACAATTCCAAAGATTTTATTCGATAGTTTTTCATCAACTGGACCATGTAACCCTAAATCTGTAATATAACAATGACCTTTTTGCATTAACACATTGCCACTATGTAAATCACAATGGATTAAATCTTTTTCATGTATACAATTTAATACTTCACATAAACTTTCAAAGATAGTAATTCTGTTTTTTAATGTTAAATTCAAATATTTTTTTTTCAAATAATCCCTTAAATTTCCTTCTGATTCATAATTTAAAACTATTGCATAATTTCCACTATCTGGGAATTTAGTTATACCATAGCAAGCAATAGTCACCCTTGGATTAATTTTACAATAATTCATTGCCTAAAAATAAATATAAATCAATTAGTATTTATTATATCATACAGTATTGTTTTAAATGATAATTACCAACCTCATCAAAAAAGCCTTTTCCCGGATTACTTGAATCATTTAAATTTTTTAATACTACTTTTTGCATAAATTGCTCTCCTACATAACTAAATTCCTTTTTATTTTCATCATAATCAATAATAGTTCCTCTTGTCCATGATGCTGTATAAATTGAACTAAACCCACCTTCAGTTAACTTTGTTACTTTTACAAATTGCTCAAAAGGTATCCATTCTAAAATAAAAGTTGGCAGAGATAATTTCCTTTGGCATTGTTGAATAAAATCATCAATTATGTCATTCTCAGATGTCCAAGTAGTGAAAAGATTCTGTAATTGCAAACTAATGCAACCTTCACAGAACCTATTGGAGTATCTTGTCAATTTACATTCGTTACATTCTTTTGGTTTTCCCAATTTATTTCTTGCATTTTTTAATTCAAAGTAATAAATAAACTCTTCCTTACAATGTTCTTTTTCATTTTCAGAAAGCTCCTTATTTTCCTTGAGTAATGAAAAAAAATAGTCATTTCTACTTTCTTTGCCAGAATTAACTCTAGCATCATTATACATTTCATTATAAATTTTAATACAAATTTCTTTCTTTTTAGTGATGATAAATAAGGATAATAGTTCATTGTAAATAAATTTATAAGATTTAAAAATTTGACTTGATGTTTTAATGAATAGGGCAACAAATGAATAACACTAATCCGTTTATTTATTTATTATTATGTAACACACAATATTATTGGACATACTCTGGTGAAAAATCAAAAAAGAAAAATTTTATTATTCATCGTGATGCCAAAAATTCAACGAAACTCATCATACTAATATGTACTATGTGAAACTTGTTCTACGTACCAATATTGACCAACTTATGTGTGCTTCCAAAGACAGCTTGAGCACACTACCAACACTATTGCGTATAGTTAACTTTAAAGTCAAAATTTCATAAAAGATGAAGAATCTGGTGATGTTGTTATAGAGGCTGGTGCATCAATTTTGGCTGTTTTGTTAACTATTTATTAGTAGTAATGAATTGAATCTGTGTAAACAATTTAGGGTATTGTGCAATTGATATATTTGACTATATGTGATCAAGTAACTATTCATGAGGCTACGGAGCAAACCATTTCATCAATATTGGCAGCTGCAAATCCAATTGGTGGTCAATATAACAGGAGATTAACATTGAGATTATTTTCAAAAAAAAATTCAACATAATAATAATTACATTATATTTCTAGCAATGTAAGTTTATTTGATCTGTTTTTTTTTTTTTAGTAATTGATTAATGTAAACCCAATGTGGATGGTATGATGGTAAATCATATTATAATAATAAGAACACATCAACATGGTGATGATGCTATTGATCCATAATTTATCATCAAACAACTACATCGACATATAAAAATGCACAAGGATTAATACCTCAGATTATACATGAAGCAGGAGAATTACTATTAAAAATATAAAGAATTGGAACTGATGACGTTTCAGGTGTAAATCAAAACCATATTGTATTACTGGAAAGTATTGTTCGTTTATCTGAAGCTATTGCGATGCTCATTGTAATCAAGAGATAATTTATTATTTGTTATTTATTATTGTAATTATTAAATCACTCGCAATAATATAATTTGTTTGTTTGTCTAGATTTTACCTGAATATGTAAATGAAGCTTATAATCTACTAAAAAATCCATAATTCATATTTATCATCATGATTTAGTTTTGGATACTTTGAAACAGATGATATTGATAACACACAAAGAACTACAATGTCAACTCAAAACAATAGCGTCATGGGTTTAGATGTCAATACTACCAACAGTGATCAATTGACGATGCCAAGAGGTATCATCATCTTCTACTATTACAAGAAGAATATGCACAAACCAGATGTAGTGTTTTAAAATTATTATATTATTATTATCATTATTGTCATCGCCGTTTATTTTTATTATTATTCTATATGATTGCTTTCCAAATAGCTTGCACGGCAAGTTACACAGTATGTCAATAGCATCTTGAATATCAGGAAAAGGAAATGGAGATTGGTAGCTTGGGAGAAAAATAAAATGTTTTCTCAAGAAAATGAAGGGGTTAGGTTTTTACCTCCGCTAAAAATATCTTTTTATATTTATATTTATTGTTGAATGTTTTATAAAAAAGGATTTCAGCTATAGTAATAGTAATTTGATAAATGCTAAAAAAATTCCTTTATTTTAAATTTCTCTCTATATATATTTATTTCATTATTAAACATCCAAAAGAGATAATGATGCTTCATGAACCTTTTTTCCTAATTAGATACTTGAGAAATTAAATTTATCTAAATTCATAATACTTTATATTTTCTTTTAGTTGGATCAGGATCACTTGCTCTTGATTCAATTCTGTTTAAAGTTATCAATGCTAATAATACTACATCAATTGTTGTTGTATTTCCTATTTATAATAATATAATTGAATATTATATATATATTTATATAATTATAACGTTTTATTAAATCTTGCCAAATTATATACACACCAACGCCGATTTCATTCAACAATTCATCATAAGTTATTTCATCAAACTCTTGTCTTGGAAATCCTAAAACATCTTGCCTATCTTTTTTTTAAAAAACAAAATATTTAATATTTAATCATCATTGTTATAATTAACTAGTTTTATTATTATTCACCTCTTATTATTTCATTAATATCAATTATTACTTGGTTTAGGAACTAGTAATAATAGTGATTAATAAGAAATATATTATATAGCGCATATCCTCAACGCATAAATAAATAGTGATGTTTTAGTTTACCTCCACATTGATTTGCATTTTAATAGCTAAATCGAGTGATTTCATTTCTTCTTTTGTTATTAATTTTATTTGTCTACATACAATTTGTTCAAATGATTTATCGTTATCATTAATATGTCTTTTCCTTTCATTTGATGATAAAACTTGAGTAGAATATTTTGCAAACTTGTTCTTAAAACTTCGATTACTCCTACATAAACTATTGAATGATTGATAAAACGTTCGTTAGAATATTTTGCAAACTTGCCCTTAAAACTTACTTCGATTACTCCTACATAAACTATTGAATAATTAATAAAACGTTTGTTAGAATATTTTGCAAACTTGTCCTTAAAACTTACTTCGATTACTCCTACACAAACTATTGAATAATTAATAAAACGTTCGTTAGAATACTTTGTTCATAGATCTTGTCCTTAACACTTGTACAAACTATCGAATAATTGATAAAACGTTCGTTAGAATATTTTGTTCGTAGATCTTCTCCTTAAAACTTACTTCGATTACTCCTACATAAAACTATTGAATAATTGATAAAACGTTCGTTAGAATATTTTGTTCATAGATCTTGTCCTTAAAACTTACTTCGATCACTTCTATACAACTATTGAATAATTGGTAAAACGTTTGTTAGTATATTTTGTTCATAGATCTTGCCCTTAAAACTTACTTCGATTACTCCTATAAAAACTATTGAATAATTAATAAAACGTTTGTTAGAATATTTTGTTCATAGATCTTGCCCTTAAAACTTACTTCGATTACTCCTACATAAACTATTGAATGATTGATAAAACGTTTGTTAGAATATTTTATTCATAGATCTTGTCCTTAAAACTTACTTCGATTATTCCTACACAAACTATTGAATAATTAATAAAACGTTCGTTAAAATATTTTGTTCATAGATCTTGTCCTTAAAACTTACTTCGATTACTCCTACATAAACTATTTAATGATTGATAAAACGTTCGTTAGAATATTTTAATAATTGATAAAACGTTCGTTAGAATATTTTAATAATTGATAAAACGTTCGTTAGAATATTTTGTAAGCGTCATAGATCTTGTCCTTAACACTTGTACAAACTATTGGATAATTGATAAAACGTTTGTTAGAATATTTTTTAAGCTTCATAGATCTTGTCCTTAAAACTTACTTATACAACTATTGAATATTTGATAAAACGTTCGTTAAAATATTTTGAAAGCTTATAAATCTTGTCTTAGTGCTTACTTCGATCACTCCTATACAAACTGGATCTTATCATCCTCAACAAACGATGATTAGTTGTCGTCGTTGCTACTAATTGTAATATTATTAATATTATTGATTGATGGATCTTCGTATATTACAAATGTAACCAATCAAATCAATTAGCGAATTTTTAATTTTTCCTTTTAACTAAATAAAAATAAATAATAAAAATTAACAAAAGGAAGGGTCATGTCACGAGGGGTCAATACACCCAACATGAGCCACCCGCGTCAGTTCCACCTTCCTAGCACGCGGGACTTTACAGCCGGTCCAAAGTGAGGCATTGCACCTAAGGGAGCCGGACACAGGAGACCATATCCGGTACTTCATCATTGCATGACTTTTCCCTGGTCGATACTTTTATACCAATTCTATGACTTATATATTAACTTTTTTTCAAGTTGTGCAAAATATGGGATACCAACCATTTCATTGGATTAAATTTATTCCATAATTTTTATTGTGTAATCTAAAAAAAAATAAATTCAACAGAAAAAGTAGACTGTTAAATTACAAGATGTATGACGACATACGAAGCTTCCAACGCAAGTTTGTAAAATATACTGATGAACGTTTACCAATTATTGAACAGCTTGTATCGAAATAAGTGTCAAAAGTCAAGATCTATGAAAATATATTTAATGAACGCTTTATCAATTATTCAAATAATTATATAGGCGGGCTTGGTCGAAGTAAGTGTTAAAGTCAAGATCTATTTGCAAATCAAGTTTCCAAAACGAACGTTTATTATTATAGGCGGGTTTGATCAAAGTAAGTCTTAAAGTCGAGATCTATGAAGCTGTTTGTAAAATGTATTTAATTAACGTTTTATTATTATCAATTATTCAATAATTATATAGGCGGGTTTGATCGAAGTAAGTATTAAAGTAGTCGAGATCTATGAAGCTGTTTGTAAAATATATTTATCAACGTTTTATTATTATCAATTATTCAAATAATTATATAGGCGGGTTTGATCGAAGCAAGTGTCAAAGTCAAGATCTATGAAGTGTGTTTATCATTTATTCAACAATTATATAGACGGGTTTGATTGAAGTATTAAAGTAGTCACGAAGTTTTTTGTAAAATATATTTATCAACGTTTTATTATTCAAATAATTATATAGGCGAGTTTGATCGAAGCAAGTGTCAAAGTCAAGATCTATGAAGTTTGCAAAACGAATGTTTATCAATTATTCAACAATTATATAGGCGGGTTTGATTGAAGTAAGTATTAAAGTAGTCGAGATCTATGAAGTTATTTGTAAAATATATTTATCAACGTTTTATTATTCAAATAATTATATAGGCGGATTTGATCGAAGCAAGTGTCAAAGTCAAGATCTATGAAGTTTGCAGAACGAATGTTTATCAATTATTCAACAATTATATAGGCGGGTTTGATCGAAGTAAGTATTAAAGTAGTTGAGATCTACAAAGCTTTTTGTAAAATATATTTACCAACGTTTTATTATTATCAATTATTCAAATAATTATATAGGCGGGTTTGATCGAAGTAAATTTTAGTCAAGATCTATAAAGTTTGCAAAACGAATGACCAATAAAAAGTTGTGGGACTAAGTGACTTGCACCATATAAGGTTATGTCGAGAGATTGGTCAAGAGAAGAGTTAGAAGGAGAGTTGATTTTCAACTAAGTCGAAAACCAACCCTTTAAATACATCTTCGAGTAGTACAATTTAATTTATTAGACTATTTTGAAGGTTTGTCGCATGCTTTCTTCCAACTTCTTAAATTTGAACCATTTGTCGAATATTTTTATTAACTATAAATAATTCATTTATTTTTTTTACGTTATCAAATTCACGATTTTGATTGGTCAATCAATGATTACATGGATTAAATTTTGTGTTAAAACATAGCTCTAAATCTTTAATTAGTTTTCGACTAAATAAAATAAATAAACATTTAAAACCAAAATTATCCATTAATTAAACTAATATGTTAGTAAATCTATTCATTCTGACCCACATAAACATAATAAACAATTGTTATCATCATTAATTTACGCTCTCCCAAACATAATTGGTAATACATGCAAATTAACATGAATTGTTGTAGAAATGAACTGTCGACGAAATGAACTTTCGACGAAACAAAATTTTGACAAAATGAACTTTCGACGAAATGGGTGTCGACGAAATGATTGTCGACGAAATGAATCAGACCCGGGTTGGGTGCGTGTTATCATTTAAAAATTGATTTGGCGATTTGCGGATGGTTTTTTCGGAAAAATGCATGATTATAACTAAATAATCGACTAAAATAATCGATTAAATAGTTGACTATTTAGACGATCAAGATAGTTAACTGTTGGTATTAGTTGTTCAAAAAAAAGTTTAGTCGAATATTTTAGTCGATTCCAACCTATAAAATATGGAAACGACTTCAAAAATCTCCAAAAAAAAAATTTACGAGTTTTGGCAAGAAATAGTGACACGACGAAATTCAAATTTTTTTTTGAATAATTCAATAGCAATGATCGTCATTATCATTGCATTAAATAATAATTTTTGTAGATAGATTGAGTTTTCAGTTTTGAAACTTTATCCTTTAAATCCGCTAAATAAAGAACCGCTGAACTTACTGTGTACACATCATAATCATAAGACGGGTTTGAAAATCTCTACTATGAAAATATAAGATACGTAAAGGATCCAACATTACGTGATAACTAACCAATAGAAACTTGGGTAAAAAATAGATAATATGTGCCAAGTAAATTTTAACGGCAATTTAAATTCTTTCTAAAAAAATAATATACGTAAAAAAAAAATAATACAAATTGGAACAATGTCCATTATTTGTTACGATTATTTTAATTCGTTTGGCCATTTAGGGGTTCCTTATTCTTGGCAAATTAAAAAAATATCTATATCTGTCAAAGGGAGCGATTTTTAAAAATATAATTGTTGTACAATTTAATAGTGACCCTACTTAACCATTTTATGATTCCATAAAAATATAAAAAACAAATATGACGATTCAAACATGAATTCATATATAGTATATTTTGCAAAAAAAAAACTTTTATATAAAATAATAGCATTCTCTGATTTTTTTTTTTTCCTTTAAAGCAAATTTATTTATTCTATTTAAAAATCTAATAAAATAATTTGTTTAATTATAATAATAAAATCATAAAATCACGAAATCATGACAAAAAATTTATTTGTTGTGATTGCTATTTTATCATCAGCAATATTACCAATATTCATAGAGGCGCAAGGATTTACAGGCTATCCAGCAGTTGATGTACCACCACCGATGAAGGAAGAATGGAAAGTCGACTTATCTAATGTTCCAAAGGCTCCAATTGTTGCAAAAAATAAAGTAGGCGAGGATTGTCCTGCCAAAGATCCATTTTGTAATTGGAGTTGTACAAACTGCGTGAATAATAAGACTGATTATATTCAATGTCCTGATAAAATTGGTAAAAATTCAAAAAAGTTCAAAATTATTTGTATTCATATTGTGAAATCATTATTAATTAATTTTCATGAAACATAGTATGGGGTATTACTTATGATGATGGTCCTTCGTAAGTGAAATAAACCAAACTACGTTTTCTTTTATCCATTTATATACCCGACAAGCAATAATAATAAATATTTATTTTATAAATTAATAAATAGAGAATATACACCAAAAATTTTAGATTATCTTAAAGAAAAAAATGTAAAAGCAACATTTTTTATTGTTGGCTCTAGAGTTACAGAAAATCCTGAAATTTTAAACAGAACTTATAATGAAGGTAAATTGAAAATATCTATAGATAAAATTAAAAAATTATAAATTTTGACGAATGATAATTTATAATTTATAGGACATCAAATCGGAGTCCACACTTGGTCACACACATCATTAACAACTCAAACAAATGAAGAAATTATAGCTGAGATAAAATGGACTGAACAAATCATCAAACAAGTAACTGGCGCGACTCCTAACTTTATGAGACCACCATATGGCGATGTAGATGACCGCGTTAGATCTGTACTTACCTTACTAGGATATAAAGTTGCTATATGGGATCTTGACACAGATGATTGGAAGTCAACAGATCCAGGTTTTGTACCGGAGTCTATTACTGCAAAATTTACTGAATGGGTAAAAGATACAAATGCAACTACTGGTCATATTTCTTTGGAACATGATTTGTATCCTATATCTAGTAAAATGGCACCTCCATCCCTTGATATTGTTTTGGGTGCTAAATTTCAAGTAGAACAAGTGGCCAAGTGTGTATCTGAATCTCCATATCGTGAATTTACTGGTTTTCCTGGTGATAATTCTACTAGCCCATCTCCAGCAATTAGTAGCACTTCTGCTAGTGTTGCTATGACACCAACTACTACTTTAAATAACAATGTTGCTATAACATCAGCGACAGCGACACCAACATCATTCAGTTCTAATGATTATTCATCATCATCATCATCACCATCACCATCAAATATTTCGTTAGTAGTAATAATTAGCATAATATTCACTTTTAATGTTTTAATCTCTAATATTTTAATTATTAAAATGTGTATGTGTTTATGAAATATATTTTAATTTTTTATTAATATAATATAGAACAAATATTCATATGTATGTGATTAATTCCTATAAATATTGTTCTTGGTATACACAGTATATAATAAATGTAATTACTTTGTATTATTAATTATATTCGATTCTTCAATATACCTCTCTAAATTTTTCATAAAGCATAATGTGTAATCGTTTCTAAACTAAAATTATTCTTGGCACGTTAATCCTTGATGATAGTGATGGGCATAGAAATTATTTGATAAATGACCAAGTTATTAAGTACTTAATAACTCTATTAGTGACTTATTAACTGTTAAAAAACACAACTTGCAGATCTTTATGGGTAACAAAAATTAATAATATATGTATATATAAAATATTATTATTTAACATATTTTACCTTGTAAAAATTGTGTTAATAACGTGTGTTTAATAACATGTGCTTCATAACATGTGGTTATTAATTGGTTAATTAATAATTGCGGGAATAATAATAATAATGTATATATACTTTAATCATTATCATTTGATCTTTTTGGATTAATGTTGATTAAATAGATAATAATGGATGTATTTAGCAAAATAATTTTATTTGTTTTTCACAAAAGGATATTATATATTATATATTATGCATAATATGTATTTAAATGTTATAAATGAATTACTATTAAAAAAAAAAAAAAAATCAGCATATAATATTAGTTATATAATAATTATAACTATTGATAACTATTGAGAATAAATTCTTTTTAAAATAATAAATATTTCATCTTATTGGTCCTGTTCATCTATTAGTTTTTTCCATTTATTTACAAGATTTAAGCTTCTTCCAACAATATTGAATGTATCATTGTTAATAGTTTTCTCGGACATCTTATGCATCAAAATTCCCATTTTAGATTCCTATAATTAATTGATTGATCATTAAAAATTGATAATATAATTTAAAAATAAAACGCAAGCAAGTTTAAACATACTTTTATTTGTTGGATAGTAGCGGAGATATTCTCAATCTCTGTGAATTTGTTATTGATAACTTTCATCTCCCTTTCCTTTTATGTTAAAATAGATAAGCATATATATATATGAGCAAATAATATCAATAAAAGCAAATAAAAATAAATAAATAAATAAATAGAAAAGTACATCATACATTAATATCATCTTTATTGAGAGCATGCTTTTGAATTTGTCGTCTTAAATCAAGCAACTTTTCAACATTATTTTCTACAATAAATGACACAATTATTAATTAAATGTGTTAGGTATTTTTTTTCCAAAGAAGGAATTTAACATACCATCAAGGTTGCTTTTATTGATTTCAATAGCTTCCATATCTTCATTGTTTATTTCAATTGAACTTTCGCCATTGCTAGTGGTAATTTCTTTTTTTTCTTCGCCCTAATCGAAGTATCCATCATTAATGAAAGTTTAATATATTCATTTATATTTACAGTATTTAAATATACAATATAAAATACATCAAAATTCACCATACCTTATTGCTTTCATCTATGTTCATTTTATCTATTTCTTCTTCACCATTAATTGTATTAGTAGTGGGGTCAAAGGCATCTGTAATACCATCAGTATTATCGGCAGCATTTTTTGTAGAGCTAGTGTCATTATTTGTGAAAAGAACAACAACACCACCAGCATTATCCTTTCGTTTCTTCTTTTCTCTTGTAGTTTTAGAAGAATCTTCATGATTGTCATAAGACCTTTTGTTAATTCTGGAAACGCGAGCTGCTGGTTTTTTGTCAATGCCATCTTGCTTTCCTTCCCCTTCCCTTTCCTTATTATCATTAATAGCAGTGATAGTTTCATCATTTTTACTAGACCTCTTGTTGGTTGTTCTAAAAGTACGATGAGTTCCTGGTTTTTTGTCATTTTCATCATTAACATTAACATTGTTGTTGCTACTGTTGTTAATTTTTACTTCATTACTAACATTTTGATCACCATTAACTTCTTGTTTATCATCTTGTTGATCACTATTAACCATTTCTTTATCACCATCAACCTCTTGTTTATGATTATCAGTCACTGCATTTTTATCATCATCATCATTACCTATTTTACCAGGACTTTTATTATTGCTGGTATTTTTATCATCATTCACTGACTGATCCTTGTTATTGACAGATCTTTTGTATGTTCTGCGAGCACGAATTATTGGTTTCTTGTCAGAACTACTATTATCAGCATTAACATCAGATTCCTTCTTGATTGATCTAACACCATAACCAGTTCTTGGTTTTTCAACATTTTCATCGCCGCCTTCATCGTTATCATTACTATTGTTAATATTTACTTCATCGCTGGCATTTTGATCATCATTAGCCACTTCTTTATTATCATTAACTGCTTGTTTATGATTTTTAGTGGCATCTTTATCGCCACCATCATCACCATCACCACCATCATCATTATCATCACCATTATCATTATTATCATCATTATCATCATCATTGTCCACTTTATCAGAGCCTTCGTTATTGGCTTCTCTATTATTATCATCATCATTATCATCATCACCATCATCATCATCATCAATATCCATTTTTTTATCTTGATTTGCATCATCGCCAGATCTAGATTGTTCTCCTTCTAATTCCATAGCAGGATCAGAATCAACATTGATATCATTTTCATTATCGTTTGTTACAGATTTTTCCTTTTTTTTATTTATTTTTTTATCAAGAGATGAAATTTTCAAGACTTTTTGTAACGATTCAACTAGTTTTTTATTGGTTTTTTTCTTAATCATATCCTTTGCTTTATTCATATCAAATTGTTTGATATCTTTCTTATTAACAAATCCACTATTATAAAATGATAAATCATTAGCTACTATTTATTATATATATTGATATATGTGTGTATAAGATATAAATGCACAACGTAGAAAACACATACTAATCATTGGTTCCAAAGAATTTAACAGGAATGGTATTTTGATGTTTTGGTTTTTTCTTTAAGATATGCTCAGGGATTTTATTCTCCTTTTCAATCTATTTAAGACGTAAATATAAACATGTATAATAGATATAATAGACGTGTCGAGTTAAATTTTTTAATCTTTGCTACACTAGTACATTATTATTAAATTCTTTTTCTAATGTAAATATTATTCTTCTCTCTTTACTTTTGCTGGCCACCATGGGAATCCCTTAAGTTTTGCCAAGACAATGCTACCGTGTTCGAAAATCATGTTTATTAAAATATATTTGCTTTTGGGTATTTGTTATTAATTGTATAGTTTAGTTGTGATATATTTTGATGAAAGAAATTTTATTTGATTGGATTATCAAATCCATGTTGAATTATTTATATTGATTGAATTTTACTAAATTTAGACAAATCATCAACAACATAAAATTGTGACAAAATCGCGTGTAATTTATTTTTTTTGTGTACAGTCCCCGGCGAAAGTAATGGCGGTACAATGAAACATTATTTTTGCTAAGTTTTTATTAAGTAAATCGATCTTTTTATATTAAATAAAGTTGTTCACAATGAAAAATTCTAC
>CAUDNR010000342.1:0-14426 GCA_958430865.1 Entrophospora sp. SA101
CATATTATAATCTCATTTGAGAGAAATAAAATGTAAATATTGCATTTATGAAGAAAATATTATAATGAAAAAAAAAATTTAATAATAATAATATAATTCATTTATTAACTACAATTTAATTCTTCTTGGTTATTATAAAAATTTATTATAAATAAAAATAATTTTTATTGTTTTATTTATTTCCAAAATTTTTATCATAGAAATGGGAACAAATTTAAAATCAAATCAAGATTTTCATAATTCTATAGATTTTACATCAAACATATCATCAACATCATCGCTATCACCTAATAACAACATGTCAAAATCTCGTCGTGACTCTTCTTCGCACCTTCAACAATTTTATTATCAAAATCACAATAACAAACAATTAAAACTACAACAACAACATCACAATGAAGCTGAAGAATATGAATTAATTGAAAAGAATATCATCACGTCCCAAGGCGTCGAAGAACTCTTTGATAAAGTTTTAAAATTAGTACAACCTCAACAAAGGAAATTATCAATGTCAATGTCAATGTCATTATCACCATCATTATCAGCTTCTATAGCCAGTAACCCTAATAATCCTAATAATCCTAATACCTTATTCTCATCTCCTACATCTACATCAATGTCTGCATCTACATTTCCTACATCTACGTCATCTTCCATAAAAGGAAACAAACCATTTTTACAAAAGTCATCATTATCATCGCCCTCTTCTTTATTATCAGCACCAACAGAAATCGGTAAACCTTTAGCTATGGAAAGACAATCATTAGATCGCCCTTTAGTTAAAACAACCGCAAAAAAAAATCGGTTCACTACAATATAACAACAGCATCATTACAATCAATAACAATATCATTATTAATAGGAATAAAGACTTTCAATGTTATGGTCTTTTTGCTCAATCAAATATATCATTAGGGAATTTCATTGCAGAGTATAAAGGTGAAGTTTGTTTAAAATCAGACTACAAAGATAATCCTACAAATGGATACAAAGATCTTGGCACCACGAAGCCATATGTTTTATTTTATCCAACATTAGATTTGTGTGTAGATGCTCGTCGTTATGGAACATATGCAAGGTTTGTTAGACGTTCATGTAATCCTAATGCTGAAACACGAACAATGTATATTAATGATGGTATAGTTAAAGATCGCCAATTACATTTGGGTATATTTGCCAAATGTGATATAATGCAAAATCAAGAAATAACAGTTGGTTGGAACTGGGATAATCAACATGTTGCTCATATTTTTATAAGGAAAGATGGCGGTGGTGATGTTGGTGGTAAAGGAAGAGACAACGATGATTTAGATCAAGTCATTGATTTAAATAAAAGGATTCAAATGGGTACCGTCGTTTACAATTTGTTAAAGTTTACAGAATGTGCCTGTGAAGATAAAAATAATTGTGTTATTGAGAAAATGAAGAATTACGCAAAGAAACCAAAAGATGATTTGACTAAAAATAAAGAAGGTATGATAAATTTAATTTAATTAATGATTTAAAATTAATTAATCAAAAATTAATTTTTAAATATTGTTATTTTAGGTTATTATTTTGACCCGCAACAAAGCAATAATCCATATAATAAGAGAAAAATACAAGTTTCATCTTATGGTTAGTTGGTACTATTCCTTTATATATATATATATATATATGTGTGTGTGTGTGTTGTAATTCACAAAATAATAAAATAATAGAATAATAATAACAATAATAATAATAATAACAATTTTTAAAGCAGATAACAATAAAAACAATGAACCAACAGCTGCTGCGCTCGCTTACGGCCTTGAAAAATCGGAAGATAAATTAATCGCCGTTTACGATTTAGGTGGTGGTACTTTTGATATAAGTATATTGGAAATTCAAAAGGGTGTTTTTGAAGTTAAATCAACAAATGGAAATACTCATTTGGGTGGCGAGGATTTTGATAATAAACTTGTTAAATATTTGGTGGATAAATTTAAAAAAGATGTATGTTTGTCTTATTGTGTTTGTTTATTTTAGTAATCAAGTAATGATTATATATACTTAAATATATATTAATAAATGTTATTATTACTAACTTAGGAAGGAATTGATCTATCTCAAAATTCAATGGCAATTCAACGCATAAGGGAAGCTTCTGAAAAAGCAAAAATCGAATTATCATCTACACTCCAGGCAATAATCTCTTAAATTTATTATTAATTATAATTTATTTTTTAAAAAAAATTTGATCTTTATTAATTATCATTGGTCAAAATAGACCGAGATCAATTTACCATTTATTACAGCTGATAATTCAGGACCTAAACATATCAATTTCACATTGTCACGTGCAACTTTTGAATCTTTGACAGATGATTTAATTCAAAAAACTATTACACCATGTAAACAGGCAATGAAAGATGCTAATGTTGATAAAAAAGATATCAGGGAAATAATTTTAGTTGGTGGTATGACCAGAGTGCCCAAGGTATTCGAGTCTGTCAAATCAATATTCAATCGTGAACCAACAAAAAGTGTTAATCCAGATGAAGCAGTTGCTATTGGTGCTGCAATTCAAGGTGGTGTATTGGCCGGTGAGGTGTCTGATTTATTATTATTAGACGTAACACCATTGTCACTTGGTATCGAGACATTGGGTGGTGTATTTGCACGTCTTATAAACAAAAATACAACTATTCCCACAAAGAAATCGCAAGTTTTTTCAACAGCTGTTGATGGACAAACTAAAGTTGAAATTAAAGTTTATCAAGGTGAAAGAGAACTTGTTCGTGATAATAAATTCCTTGGTAATTTCCAATTGGATGGAATTCCACCCGCTCCAAAAGGTGTTCCACAAGTCGAGGTTACCTTTAATATTGATGCTGATGGAATAGTAAATGTGTCAGCACAAGATAAAGCTACTTCAAAAGATCAATCAAGTATGTAACAACAACAATTAAATTATTCTTGCTAAATATATATTTATCTTAATTAAAAAACTTTTTTTTTCCAGTAACGATTGCTGCATCATCTGGATTAAGTAAACAAGAAATTGAAAAGATGATACACGAAGCTGAATCACATGCAGATGCAGATCGATTGAGGAAGGAAATAGTTGAGGCAACAAATCATGCAGATTCAGTTATATATGAAACTGAAAAAGCAATGACCGAATATCACGATCGACTCAATCAATCAGAAGTTGATAGTGTTAAATCTCTAATTCAGGAGTTACGTGATATGGTCGCTAGTTCGCAACACAGTGTTCAAGATGAATCTGATTTGTCATCATCGTCAGGTAAAGCTGAAGATATTAGATTGAAAGCTGCCGATTTACAAAAAGCCAGTTTGAAATTGTTTGAAGCAATGTATAAGGTACATATTATTGTTTGTTTGTTTGTCAGTAAAAGATAATCCTTTTAAGAAAATTAAAATTAAAAATCATTAATAAAAATAGGGAAATACTGAAAGTGAAGGAGGACAATCTGGTGAAAGTGGTGGTGAGTCAGAAGGTGAATATCGAGATGTTAAAGATGACAAAGACAAATAAATAAATAATCTTGGAAAATAATTTTTGGATTTTATGATTATTTTTGTTAACACAAAATAAAAGATATTAAAAATTTTTCGATTGATTCTATCTTAATGTGAAATTGAGTGTTTGGAATACCATGTGAATTTATTCATCCAAACATCCCCCCATATTTAATTTGTTAATGTCAACAACACTTTCATATTAATGTAATGTTGCTATTTTTTAAACCATCTTTATTCTTTCATAATCTGTGATACTGTCTAGTAGTAAATAATTGAATAATAGGTGGTGATAAACATTTTCTGATAATTTGTCCACATTCAGGAGAAACTTTAAAGTAATTAATTTGAAATTCTGAATCCAGTTCAAAGTTATTAATTGTACGTATTTGCATAGTTTGATGGATTATAAATAATTAAATAATGGAGTCAAATAACTCTTTTTTAACATTATCGCCATTACCGTCTCTTTTATATGGGAAAAAGGGACCCCCTTTTTCCTAGAGTGCCCTCCATATAATAAAAAAACTTTCGGTCATAAAAGTAATTATTATACATTGCAGCTTAAAAGTTAAATTTGATTAATTAGTAATAACGATTAGCAATTTGAAAAATATAATGTATTTTTAAAAAAAAAATTTATTTAACTTTGAATGATTTATATTTACAGATTAAATAACGTATTTATATATATGTGTGTGTATACGATAATTTTATCGTAATCAAATGACCCATCTAATTACTATAATAAAAAATAAAATAATTTGATCTATCTTCTATTTCTACGATAATCCTATGAATCAAAAAAAAAATTTAATAATAATAATATAATTCATTTATTAACTACAATTTAATTCTTCTTGGTTATTATAAAAATTTATTATAAATAAAAATAATTTTTATTGTTTTATTTATTTCCAAAATTTTTATCATAGAAATGGGAACAAATTTAAAATCAAATCAAGATTTTCATAATTCTATAGATTTTACATCAAACATATCATCAACATCATCGCTATCACCTAATAACAACATGTCAAAATCTCGTCGTGACTCTTCTTCGCACCTTCAACAATTTTATTATCAAAATCACAATAACAAACAATTAAAACTACAACAACAACATCACAATGAAGCTGAAGAATATGAATTAATTGAAAAGAATATCATCACGTCCCAAGGCGTCGAAGAACTCTTTGATAAAGTTTTAAAATTAGTACAACCTCAACAAAGGAAATTATCAATGTCAATGTCAATGTCATTATCACCATCATTATCAGCTTCTATAGCCAGTAACCCTAATAATCCTAATAATCCTAATACCTTATTCTCATCTCCTACATCTACATCAATGTCTGCATCTACATTTCCTACATCTACGTCATCTTCCATAAAAGGAAACAAACCATTTTTACAAAAGTCATCATTATCATCGCCCTCTTCTTTATTATCAGCACCAACAGAAATCGGTAAACCTTTAGCTATGGAAAGACAATCATTAGATCGCCCTTTAGTTAAAACAACCGCAAAAAAAATCGGTTCACTACAATATAACAACAGCATCATTACAATCAATAACAATATCATTATTAATAGGAATAAAGACTTTCAATGTTATGGTCTTTTTGCTCAATCAAATATATCATTAGGGAATTTCATTGCAGAGTATAAAGGTGAAGTTTGTTTAAAATCAGACTACAAAGATAATCCTACAAATGGATACAAAGATCTTGGCACCACGAAGCCATATGTTTTATTTTATCCAACATTAGATTTGTGTGTAGATGCTCGTCGTTATGGAACATATGCAAGGTTTGTTAGACGTTCATGTAATCCTAATGCTGAAACACGAACAATGTATATTAATGATGGTATAGTTAAAGATCGCCAATTACATTTGGGTATATTTGCCAAATGTGATATAATGCAAAATCAAGAAATAACAGTTGGTTGGAACTGGGATAATCAACATGTTGCTCATATTTTTATAAGGAAAGATGGCGGTGGTGATGTTGGTGGTAAAGGAAGAGACAACGATGATTTAGATCAAGTCATTGATTTAAATAAAAGGATTCAAATGGGTACCGTCGTTTACAATTTGTTAAAGTTTACAGAATGTGCCTGTGAAGATAAAAATAATTGTGTTATTGAGAAAATGAAGAATTACGCAAAGAAACCAAAAGATGATTTGACTAAAAATAAAGAAGGTATGATAAATTTAATTTAATTAATGATTTAAAATTAATTAATCAAAAATTAATTTTTAAATATTGTTATTTTAGGTTATTATTTTGACCCGCAACAAAGCAATAATCCATATAATAAGAGAAAAATACAAGTTTCATCTTATGGTTAGTTGGTACTATTCCTTTATATATATATATATATATATGTGAGTGTGTTAGTTGTAATTCACAAAATAATAAAATAATAGAATAATAATAACAATAATAATAATAATAACAATTTTTAAAGCAGATAACAATAAAAACAATGATGACAACGATCAAGACGAAGAGATAGAAATAGAAGAAGTTTACTCGCCTACTTTTAATCAAATAAACAATAATAAATACACTGCATCATCATCGTCATCATCAAAATATAATAATCCACCAAAATTTTATGAATCTGACGTGAATTTTCAAGAATTTTTAGATTTATGGATGAATTGTCTGCAATCTACTACATATATTACAAACAATTCAATGATTATCGATCATAATGCTAATACTACTACTACTAACACTGTTGCTGCTGCCACGTACAATAAACCTTCTACTAACACTGTTAGTGCTACTGATATTGCTACATACCAAAACAAATCTTCAACTTCAATTAGCAGCAGTAACAACAAGGGCAGTAAAGAATCAGAGGTCGTTAAATCGATGGAGTTAGATTATGTTGACAGAAATGAATATAATAATAGATCAGAGATGAAAGGAATTAACATAGACGATGATAAAAAATCAAAAGGACTTGATAATAGTAGTAGTCATAATAATTACAACAAGATTATTGATTTAGAACATGATACCGGAGCAATGCATTCACAAAGTTCTACTATTGTTACAACTACTACACCTACAACTGCGATTAATAGTGGTAGGAAATCAAGATATGTTTCATTTAGTAGTCAGTTTCCTTATTCCACAAATCCAAATCAATCTAAGCCTAATGCAGACGCTAAAAGTGAGATTAGTAGTTTAATTGATAAAAATGAAGAGTATTCAAGTAAATTAGATTTTAAACCATCATCGAAAAGACGTAAACTAAGTCCCACTAGAGAACCAGTTTTATTTCCTTCTAATTTATCTTCTATCGAAAATAAGTATATGGAAATTGTAAAAGATCATCAACCACAGCAATCAAATATAAGCAAAACATCATCATCACCTTCAACTTTATCAACTAATATTGATATACGTAATCAATCAACAACATCATCACCTGCATCTTACACAAACAATAATGATGACGATGATGATAAATTAAATTTAAAAAATACACAATTAGACTCTTTTAAACACACACAAATCAATTTATCGAAACCATCACCAAAAACAACTTCATCGTCATTACATCTTGATACAACTACAAAAATATCTAACATATTATCATCATCTAAATCGCCAATATTAACTTCACCAACTGTAACAACTTCAATACCTGAAATATCAAAAAATACTTCATCAACATTATCACCATCGTCACAATATCACACAAATAAAACTTTCAATCCAACAATAAAAGCTTTGCCGTCAACAATAACGACGGCACCATCGTCATCATCATGTCGTCATTTAGAAACATTAAAAACAACTAACACCTCGCATTTAAATATTTACCCCAATAAATCTCCATCAATAAATACCAACATTTCTAAAAATTTACAATCTGACTTTACAAAATCACAAGAAACAACTACGAAACCAAACATTACCATCAACGCCACCACAAATAATAATATCACATCTTCTACAGCCAAAACTCAATCAACTGAATCCAAGAAAAAAACACTTTCACTTTCAGAATATAAACAAATGAAAGTTCTAACCGGTTCTTCGTTGACTTCGAAAACTGAAGAATCAAAGAAACCATTAATAGAATCTCAATCAAACAATACACCGTCATCATCATCACCATCTACTACATTACCAATGCTAACGTCAATAACGTCAACAACTACTAATACTAATGCTACATCAATAATATCTTCGACACAAACATCACTACCGCCATTATCTTCACCATCTAAATTTTCTACCGCTACTACTGAACAACAAAGTAAAACCGAATTAAATAATATTAATAAAATTGAAGAAATGCACTCATCGTACTCTACCACTACCCCTCCCAATATATTAACAACATATTATAAACAGCAATCGTCAACGTCATCATCATCATTTCCTCCATCTACATCATCAACAAAAATAACGGAGGACAACAACAAGAATGACAATTCTAGCTCACCAGATAGTCAAATAGTTGCAATGACAAATGATGGTTATTTCCCGGTAGATTTCAATATCGATCTTCCGATCACTTCTTCGCATATTTCTAAATCAAAAGACTACTTGCCAACGTCATATGAATATCACACATCAAAAGATATTGATTCTATAAACCAAACTGAATATAGGAGATCTTCTTCCTCCTCTTCTTCAAAACCACCACTAATATCTCCACGCGGAATACCACCACCACGTAGTTATCATAATGGAGGTGGTGGCAGCGGTAGTGGTAGCAGTCATTACAGAGTTGGAAAGTCATCATCAGGTGGCCATTTTAGAGGTATGCCTACATCACCAGGTGAAAGAGGTGGAGGAGGAAGATATCATGGAGGTCTGGGTAATTTTAATTCACCAGATTCGTCACCTGTCACACAAAGACGTCCAACGGTTCCATCACCGCCATCACCGCCACCACCACCTTCTTCCTCTTCAATATTAATGTCACCATCATCGTCCTCACCTTATGATCCAGAAAATCCAGATGGACAACCAATACTGTCATCAACAACTAATAATGATCGGGATCAAATTCAATCAATTGATAACAGTGGTTTAATAAATGGTGGTGGTATGCCTAGTAGTAGTGGTAGTGGTGGTGGATTTGATGGGCAATCAAGAGATTATATGAGATCTATTGATGTTAGAGATAGAGGATGGGGTACGCATGATCGTACTAGAGAATGGAGAGAACGTGAGAGAGAACGTGAAGAATGTGGCAAAAGAAATGAAGATTATCGACTTCAAAGGTTCCCTGGTGATGTATGTATTATTTAGTTTGCTTGTTTTTTATTATTGTTATTAATGTAATGCTATAAGTTAAAAAAAATTTTTTTTTTGATTCATAGGATTATCGTAGAAATAGAAGATAGATCAAATTATTTTATTTTTTATTATAGTAATTAGATGGGTCATTTGATTACGATAAAATTATCGTATACACACACATATATATAAATACGTTATTTAATCTGTAAATATAAATCATTCAAAGTTAAATAAATTTTTTTTTTAAAAATACATTATATTTTTCAAATTGCTAATCGTTATTACTAATTAATCAAATTTAACTTTTAAGCTGCAATGTATAATAATTACTTTTATGACCGAAAGTTTTTTTATTATATGGAGGGCACTCTAGGAAAAAGGGGGTCCCTTTTTCCCATATAAAAGAGACGGTAATGGCGATAATGTTAAAAAAGAGTTATTTGACTCCATTATTTAATTATTTATAATCCATCAAACTATGCAAATACGTACAATTAATAACTTTGAACTGGATTCAGAATTTCAAATTAATTACTTTAAAGTTTCTCCTGAATGTGGACAAATTATCAGAAAATGTTTATCACCACCTATTATTCAATTATTTACTACTAGACAGTATCACAGATTATGAAAGAATAAAGATGGTTTAAAAAATAGCAACATTACATTAATATGAAAGTGTTGTTGACATTAACAAATTAAATATGGGGGGATGTTTGGATGAATAAATTCACATGGTATTCCAAACACTCAATTTCACATTAAGATAGAATCAATCGAAAAATTTTTAATATCTTTTATTTTGTGTTAACAAAAATAATCATAAAATCCAAAAATTATTTTCCAAGATTATTTATTTATTTGTCTTTGTCATCTTTAACATCTCGATATTCACCTTCTGACTCACCACCACTTTCACCAGATTGTCCTCCTTCACTTTCAGTATTTCCCTATTTTTATTAATGATTTTTAATTTTAATTTTCTTAAAAGGATTATCTTTTACTGACAAACAAACAAACAATAATATGTACCTTATACATTGCTTCAAACAATTTCAAACTGGCTTTTTGTAAATCGGCAGCTTTCAATCTAATATCTTCAGCTTTACCTGACGATGATGACAAATCAGATTCATCTTGAACACTGTGTTGCGAACTAGCGACCATATCACGTAACTCCTGAATTAGAGATTTAACACTATCAACTTCTGATTGATTGAGTCGATCGTGATATTCGGTCATTGCTTTTTCAGTTTCATATATAACTGAATCTGCATGATTTGTTGCCTCAACTATTTCCTTCCTCAATCGATCTGCATCTGCATGTGATTCAGCTTCGTGTATCATCTTTTCAATTTCTTGTTTACTTAATCCAGATGATGCAGCAATCGTTACTGGAAAAAAAAAGTTTTTTAATTAAGATAAATATATATTTAGCAAGAATAATTTAATTGTTGTTGTTACATACTTGATTGATCTTTTGAAGTAGCTTTATCTTGTGCTGACACATTTACTATTCCATCAGCATCAATATTAAAGGTAACCTCGACTTGTGGAACACCTTTTGGAGCGGGTGGAATTCCATCCAATTGGAAATTACCAAGGAATTTATTATCACGAACAAGTTCTCTTTCACCTTGATAAACTTTAATTTCAACTTTAGTTTGTCCATCAACAGCTGTTGAAAAAACTTGCGATTTCTTTGTGGGAATAGTTGTATTTTTGTTTATAAGACGTGCAAATACACCACCCAATGTCTCGATACCAAGTGACAATGGTGTTACGTCTAATAATAATAAATCAGACACCTCACCGGCCAATACACCACCTTGAATTGCAGCACCAATAGCAACTGCTTCATCTGGATTAACACTTTTTGTTGGTTCACGATTGAATATTGATTTGACAGACTCGAATACCTTGGGCACTCTGGTCATACCACCAACTAAAATTATTTCCCTGATATCTTTTTTATCAACATTAGCATCTTTCATTGCCTGTTTACATGGTGTAATAGTTTTTTGAATTAAATCATCTGTCAAAGATTCAAAAGTTGCACGTGACAATGTGAAATTGATATGTTTAGGTCCTGAATTATCAGCTGTAATAAATGGTAAATTGATCTCGGTCTATTTTGACCAATGATAATTAATAAAGATCAAATTTTTTTAAAAAATAAATTATAATTAATAATAAATTTAAGAGATTATTGCCTGGAGTGTAGATGATAATTCGATTTTTGCTTTTTCAGAAGCTTCCCTTATGCGTTGAATTGCCATTGAATTTTGAGATAGATCAATTCCTTCCTAAGTTAGTAATAATAACATTTATTAATATATATTTAAGTATATATAATCATTACTTGATTACTAAAATAAACAAACACAATAAGACAAACATACATCTTTTTTAAATTTATCCACCAAATATTTAACAAGTTTATTATCAAAATCCTCGCCACCCAAATGAGTATTTCCATTTGTTGATTTAACTTCAAAAACACCCTTTTGAATTTCCAATATACTTATATCAAAAGTACCACCACCTAAATCGTAAACGGCGATTAATTTATCTTCCGATTTTTCAAGGCCGTAAGCGAGCGCAGCAGCTGTTGGTTCATTAATCACTCTTTTTACTTCAAGTCCAGCTATTTGACCTGCATCTTTTGTTGCTTGGCGTTGTGGTTCATCGAAATAGGCTGGTACAGTAATTACTACAATAGAATTATGCGATCTTGTTCATGAGCATATATATGTGGGAGTAAATGGTTTAATATACACATATAATTTTTTTATAATAAATAAATAAATTGCCTGCATGTTTTACTGGTTTTCCTAAATATGATTCTTTTAGATTTAAAGTTAAAATAAAATAATCATTATTAATCGTTAATAATATAAAAAAAAAAAACAAAAGGTATAAAAAACTCAATTAGCTCATTCATTGAATCCATACCAGCTGTATCTTTCATTTTTCCAACAACGAATGCACCAATTTGTGCAGGACTATATTTTTTGCCTCTTGACTCCAACCATGCATCACCATTAGTGTGTTCAATAATTTTATATGGAACATTACTGATGTCTTGTTGAACTACTTTATCTTTAAATCGACGACCGATTAATCGTTTTGTAGCAAAAAACGTATTCTCGGGATTAACAACAGCCTATACGAGTACGTATACATAAATATGAGTGTGTATAAATCTTTTTTAACATAATTTTTTGCCGCGTACGTACCTGACGTTTTGCAGGCAATCCAACCAATAATTCACCATTCTTTGAAAAAGCAACAACTGAAGGAGTTGTCCGACCACCTTCGCTATTTTCAATCACACGCGGGGTTTTCCCCTCCATAACTGCCACACAACTATTAGTTGTCCCTAAATCTATACCAATTATACTTCCTGTAACTTTCGAATTACCGCTTTTATTATTTTATTGATCAGTTTGTTTGTTAGTTGATAATTTGAAAAGATATATTTGTAAATTCTTTAAATTAAATTAAATAAACTTTTATTTTGATGAATTTACCTTGCTCTTCGTGAAAGTATGGAATGTATTTTGTTCCTATCAAAAGCCTTAATATAAATCATATATAATTATATTATTGTTTTTATGAATCTCGAAATTAATTCATACAAAATAAAAATGTACTCATGCATACAGATTGATTATTAGTCTTTAAAGCAACAGAATAACGAGGAAATGTTGGTAATAATTTTGTATAAATCATTTTTGGTTTTTGGAAAATGAAAGTTTATTTTTTTTTTCTCGAGAAATGATTAAAAAATATGTTGTTAATCTAATTGAGGATTTAGTGTCTTCCCAAAAAAAGTAATATAATTTCTATATAGATATTGTACACCAACTCTTAATCCGATAAAAAAATTATCCGACTTTGAAACATTTTTTTGGAGAATTCACCAGTAACTATGTTCGTTGTGATAAGCATTACAAGGTTACTGGCTGGTTTACCAAAAAAATGTCTCTATGCTGAATTGAAAGGTTCAAAGTTGGAATACTTTTATAAGCTCCGCCAAAAATAAAAACGTCGATCATTACCAATTTAGTATTTAGCGTAACTTAGTCGCGTGCTAAGATTTTTCTATTGGGTACCTTCTTATATTTCCATGACTTTCTTATATCTGGAATTACTCTCAACAAATCATCATATTTATAAGTGCATCTCCTTCTTTCCAGATCAGTGTTGGCAATTGGATTTATTGGGCTGGTCAAAGTAGTCTAGTCTGGAGTTACCTCCCAAAACTCATGAATTTAGAACTATTCGAATTAGAACCATTCTAAACTGGTTTAGAAAATGAGCCTAAATTCCTATACTGTTTGAAACTCCTAAACTGTTTTTGAAATTCCTAACTGTTAAACTGTTTCGAAACTCTAGCTGTTTCTTTATTTTTTATTTTTTTCTTATTATTAATAAAATTTTTAAAAAATATTAATTTTTTACACATTTGGTGGAGGTAAAATTCAGGAATTGCATCAAAATCAAATACTTCTTCCATACTCTCATCTTCTATCATTTAAATCATCATAATCCTCATTAAATGTTGATTATTTAAATCAACCATCTCATTAACAATTAAAACATAAACTTCTTCATTTGGTATTTCTAATTCTTTATCATCACTATCATCTTCATCAAGTCATCAAAAAACCCACTTCCTTGGACTAGAGATCTTGGTTCTTTTTCAGATTTTTCTTTAGATTCATAATTCAATTCATTTTTAATATTCAAATACAAATAATACCTAATTTTTGCCATATCTTTAATTGTAAACAAATTAAGGCAATTTTTATTCATATTCTGTCCACCACCTTTAATACCATACTCATCAATATATTTCTTAATAATGTTCCAGATCTGTGAGAAGTTTTCTGATTCTGTTGCATTGTCTAATGACTTTATATGGGCAGGTGTGCTCCAATTATAATGTTTTAAAATATAGATTATTAAACTATAGATAAGATTAAAAAAGCCTAAATTTTAAAAAAACATACTCATAATACCTTTTGTTATCAAATTTGCATAATGTGCTATACAATTGTATTCAAAATGAAAGAATATTTTCAGAAATTGTTTCTTGCATTTAAGAATTGCTGAAACATTGTCACTCACTACAGCTGCAAATTTGTTTGATCCAATTCTGGATAAAACATGTTCAATTTCATCTCTTAAAATTTTTGCAGTATGACTAAAGACACCTACCATAATTGGTTATTTGCAGCAATGGTAACCATTATAAAATATTTACAGCTGCTGCAAATAGGTATGGCTGCCATAAATAGGACCAGTTGTACAAACAGATGTGGCTGCTACAAATAGCTATGGCTGCTGTAAATTTTATTTTTACACATTTCACTGTAAATAAATGAATTCATCAATTTGGGCACTGACATATATTAGCTAATATCATTTTAATAGTAACACTTACTCCCCCCACCCCCAGGTAAGACATTTTGATCACGTGTACGACAATCATTTGCCTTTTTAGGTATCAACAAAGCACAAGTGAAAAAAAATTAATTTTATTAATAAACCGAATATTTTAAAAGCAACATTGGAGTAAATAAATTTTCCTTTATAATATATCATGATCTCTTGGAATTTCTGGGTATG
>CAUDNR010000342.1:14436-32921 GCA_958430865.1 Entrophospora sp. SA101
ATGAAGGCGTAAGGTTCTAACTATTAAAATGATTATCAGGTGGTCGGATATTTATGGTAATTGTTATATTACAGATTTGGGGTTATGTGGACCAGTTGATGAAAAGTCATCAAATAAAATCTATGGAATTGTATCATATGTTGCACCCGAGCTACTTAGAGGCAAAAAGAATATAAAGAACACAAAAGAGACAGATATCTATAGTGTTGGAATGTTGATGTGGGAAATATTTGCAGGCCATCCACCATTTGATAATAGAGCTCACAATCATTGTTTGATTTTTGATATATGTGAAGAAGGTTTACGACCACCAATACTACCTGGAATGCCTGATGATTATGTGCAAATGATGCAGAGGTGTTGGGATGTGGATCCATCAAAAAGACCAACTAGTGAAGAGCTTTGGACATTTGCTGAAAATAAATATGACGAAATTATTAAAAATAAAAATGATGATAATGGTAATCATACTACTAGTAGTGGTAGTGGTGCTTCGCAACAAGTACACAAATCACATCCAGATGCATATCATAAAAGTAGAATATTAGATGAAGAGATTGCTAAATATAAAAGCTTAAGAAGTAATAAATAATCTTGATTGTGACTCTTTTCTCTAGAATGTTAACAAAGGTGAATAAAATTTCATTATTAATCAATTGGAAATTACTATCCATTAATTATTACTAACAATATTAATTAATTAAATATTTAACACTAGATTCTAGTAATTATAGTAAAGAAAGATCGATGAACGACTAATTTAATCTCCACTATAATTATTTATTTTTTTATTTTTTTTTATTTTTTTTATTTTATCCTTATATTGTTTCTTAAAGTTAAATTATAATAATAATAAATTTTTTTGATTCTTGTTAAATGGTGGCATTATCTCAGTTAATTAACAATTATGGCTTAACTTTTAAGCAATTCTTTGTTAGTTAGTTGCAAGCAATTTTCAATAATTCGGAGCTTATCAATTAAATTAATTTACAATTTTACTTTACTGCATCTAAATGAACCTGTGAGCACACTTAAAATGGTACTAGACGGCCCTTTTACAAAGCTCAAGGGCTTCTATAAATTTTCTTATATTCACTTGAGATCAATTTATTTCAGTTGTTTACAATTATTGGCCGATTGCAAACTTGCTTTTATTCACAAAACAACTCAAACAGTTTGTTTAAAAGCCTTACGTTTACTACTAAAATAATACTACTAGTATTTCCGATTAACCTTTGGACGATACTTTATTTGTTAGTCCAAACCTTTGCTTACTCACTAAAGCAAATAAAAAATGGCTTTTTACACAGTAATTTGATAATAATTATAAAAAGCTTTTGCGCAAAATTTTCATTTGATAATAATTATACACTAAATTAGTTGACCCTGGAACATAAAGTACCGAATCCCTAACCGATGTTTGATCATGCATCACGTTATTAATATTATTAATATAAGAAATGTTCGAGTTTAGTAGTAAATGAGTGTGTGGGAACTGAATTTGTATTCAGCAAAAGAAAAACTTGGCTCCTTAGGAACAACTGACGAAACAAAGGAGAGATTGGGATACTCAAGAAAAAAGATCTTGGAATATATATTTACAAGTTTTTTTTTTTGTAAGTATTTCTATTTTATCAACCTTTAAAGCAATTTTACTTGCGTCATTTTTGACTTAATGGCAGCGAATTTGACGTAATAGTTTTACAACTTTGGTAACATTTCGTCAAACAACATTACAAGTAATAGAAGAAAAGCCATGGATTCCTAAAGAAGAATTGAGAGGATTAGTCCAGAGGGCAATTTCATTAGCAACAAATATATCTATACATTCAAGGTTTGGAGCAACGTCAAAAACTTCTCAGCACCTTGAGCGAATGGAAACGCAAAACAAACGGACTTATGTGACTAAACGTAACTATTTCTGCAATTAGATCCTCTTCCTTGTGAGAATCCATCATACACTAGTAAGTAAGTTTTATCTTACTAGACATTGGTGTGTCTTCAAGGTAATACTAAATAATGTCATCCAGTTCGGGAGAAACAGAGCCTTGCTAGTGTGGATAGAATAGGAGAAGAAAGTCATTCTGGAAGACGACTAGATATATAATAATGTTTATATCAAAATATGGAGATTATGTCTCTTGATCCAAGATGGCCGGATAAATTGCACAACCAATTCCGAACATACTTTTATAATTGAATGCTCACGCTTAATTTGCAACGATCGCAAAAAAAGAGATGACGGTGTTAAGAAGTTAATTATGGGTCCTATATGGTGTAAACCAGACAAAGATGAGTTTGTAATAATTGGAACCCAGGTTAACTTATATCCGGATCAATGCCTGAAAAAAAAAAATTTTTTCCAGCATCAACAATTACTGAAAAGGATAAAAATAAAGAAAATTTAAAAGGATAAATATAATGAGATAGATTTATTAAAGAGTGAACTTGATGTTTTACTTAAATATTATATGTTGTTAATATCACTTGGTTAAATGGTGATAAAAGCATGAATTATGAAAATGAAAAATTTACCAGAACTAGTAAAGATAGGACTGTGGCATTAAAAAAACTACATGATTCACAGAATATTTCTGATGAATTTCTTAATGAGGTAAATTATCTTGTTTTTTTGTTTATTTTCAGATTTTTTAAATATGATTAAATATTGTTGTAATTAAATATTTTATTTATTATTTAGTTCAAAAATTATATGAAGTTTTATGGTAAAAATGATATAATTCAAATTTATGGTTTAACACAAGATCCAATTACAAAAGAATATATATTTGTAATGCCATATATGAAAGATGGAAGTCTTCAAAATTATTTAACTAAAGATTTTAAAAATTTAAAATGGAAAGAAAAAATTGGTATTCTTTATTATATTATTAGAGGTTTAAATGATATTCATGAAGAAGAAATTATTCATTGTGATCTTCATAGTGGTAATATTCTTCAAGAAAAAGAGGGTATGTGGTCATATATTACAGACTTAGGATTATCATGCTCAGCTAGTCAAGCATCATCAAACAAAAATGATATATGTGGAGTATTACCATATATTGCACCAGAAGTTTTAAGGGAGAAACCATATACAACTGCATCAGACATATATAGTTTTGGAGTTCTGATGTCTGTAATTTCAACTGGCCAACAACCATTTAATAATTTGGCACATGATGTTAGTCTTGCAATGAAAATATGTAAAGGTGCAAGACCTGGTTTCTCAAACAATACACCAAAACACTATATTGAACTAGCATTCAAATGCATGGATGCTAATCCAGATAAACGTCCAACTGCTGAAAAAATTTATAAGATTATTGATTATTGGTATTATTACTATAGGACAGGTCGTCAATATGAATCAATTAATGAAGAGTTTGATAAAATGGATGAAATAGAATTTGATCCTTCAACAATTACTGCAGTAATTCATCCAAATGCAATTTATACTAGCAGATTATTAAATTTTACAAACCTTCCCCAACCTGTGAATTCCAATAAAGTAACAATTATTGGTAATAATAATGGTAATAATTAATATTCAATCATTGACTATTTTCATTTTTATTAAATTAACAATATCTATTAATATTCATTCTTGTGATAAATATTTGTAGATTCTATACAAATTGATTTAGCTATACCAGATGACTTATTTGAATAAGTTAAATCTTGTCACTTATTATGTATTATTTATTTATTTTTATTATCTGGCTACTATAGTTTAAATGTCTTGAGTAATGATATTATATAATAACTTCTTTGGATTTTTGAAATTTGGATTGCCAAATATGCATGCTAAATAAAAAATAATAATTTTTGACAAAAAAATAAATGTAAATTTTTAATAATCATTGTTATCATTCATACATAATTGCATATTGTTTGTTTCTTACCTTTTCAAATCAATGGTTTCATTTTTTATAATATTCACAAATTGAAGTGATGTACTATCAATATATCATATAATATACCAATAATTTATTAATATTAAATATTTTAAAATTTAATACACATGTATCTGAATAATTTAAATATCAAGTAAAAAGCCAACTGACACAACTACAGTATACTGATTGTGAGTTTTGTTGAATCAAACAATGTCATACTCCTGATCTTATTTGGAAACCCTGACATGGAATCTTTGATGTTTATTCCAATAAGAAAGGACACTATGAGTACATTAAAGAATACCACCTTCAATAGATATCTAGGTCCTGTTTGTGTTGGTACTAGCCACATTGATGCTTGAGAGAAGAAGAAATTTTAAAAATTAGAACCAGGTACTGGCCACCAAAAATGTAAACATCTATCAAAAACCACAACCTTGCCATTTGAATTTCCTTTTTAAAAAGAAATAAATGTGTAAAGGCTTCCTCAGACCTTCTACACCTTGGTGATGACCAAAGACCAATGGACCCACTTGCATGAAATGGTAATACTATGCTAAGCAATCACCCATTGCACATTTACCTGCACTACCACAATATGCCAGAACAAGTTGTGGAAGGACCCTGAGATGGCGAATTAGGCATTTCTTCAAACATGATTACATGCACAACTTTACCTACTGAAAAAAAGAAACATCTCACTTAATGCAAACCATGCAGACATTCCATCATGGAAAACATTGTATAAATTGGTCATGAAGTATCAGATTACACCATTGTAACCATCAAATGGAGAATTATGCTACAAAGGGTACCCTCAGCTGCTATCTGAAAAACCTATTGGAATAGTCACATAGATTTTCAATATGTGATGTCCACAGGATTTGTGAAATACATCATAAATCTGACTGAAAACATATCATGACGAGGAGGCTAGATGCAATGGAATTGATGATATTTTTGCTCCAATACCTAGTAACCAGACATTGAAAGTGATGAGAAGAATGGTGAGAGCAAGTAATCCTCACTGTGATGAGTTAGATACATCGTTAGATTTTGAGCATCTTGAGCTTCTGGTGAGGTTTAATTTAAAGAAATACTCCTTTTTTTAGTTTCTCTTCATAAATTATTATTTTTTAATATGAGTTTGAGAACCAACAGTATTTAAAGATGATGGATTTGATGACGATGTTTCTAGGCTTAGAATAGGATAACAATCATGATTGTTGTGTTCCTTTAATTCTGGATCAATAGTATAATTATTTGACAAGTTAAATAAGTGAGTTGATATGACAAATAAAAGGAAAAACAGATTTATCTCTAATTCAGGGTTTATTCAGCTAATTAATTGATTTTCCTGCAAAAATAATCTAGAAACTTGTCCTATTAAAGGTGTGTTGACTTCAAAAGAAGGTTTATCAAAGTCTTTTATGCCATTTAATGAATGGGATGGAGTTGGTGCAATATAAATGTGTCCAGAGTCACATTGCCATACTTTTCTGTCTAATAATATTTCAAGGAAGACAAATTTTATTTTTGATTAATTATGACAAAAACATTTCATCAGGCATCATTTAATCATGACATCATCAATGACTCATTTTTGACATTTAACTTTAGTAATTGTCAATTGTATCATTTATCATTCTATTTTATTTTATTTTATTGGACAAAATCATGTTATTTGTAATACTTTAAGAAGTATAAATATGTTTAAAATCTCCTTTAGTGAAAAAAAATTATTCAATAAAAATAAATAATTGATCTTGTAACACATTTGTAATAAAAATAACACTTTCTTTAATTGATGAACCTGGCATGATTGATCAATTCATAACCCTTTCTGATGATTGATGGTTTGGCCAACATTTAATTATTAGTTAGAGACCCCTTTTATTAGTTTTACTATATTGCTTGCAGGGACGCCTCAAGTAGTGTAGTTGTATATTTTAGTTTAGTTTGAACATTATTGTGCCAGATTTAGTGACTCTGCAATAGTGTTGAGTTTCTATTCGTAATAAGATTTTTGTTCAAATTATTCAAATCATTTGTTTTGTTTGAATTGTTATCATTTGTTTATTATTTGAATTTTATCATTCGTTTATTAGACTTGTTACCATTTGATTATTATTCGAATTGTATCATTCGTTTATTGTTATTATTCGAATTGTATCATTCGTTTATTATTCGAATTGTTATCATTATTTATTATTTGAATTATTCAAATCATTCGTTTATCATTCGCATTGAGATCATTCGTTTATCATTCGAATTGACATCGTTCATTTATTATTTGAATTGTTATCATCATTCGTTTATTATTTGAATCGACATTGTTTGTTTATCATTCGAATTGACATCATTTGTTTATCATTCGAATTGACATCATCATTTGTTTATCATTCGAATTGTTATCATTCATTTATTATTCGAATTGACATCATTGATTTATCATTCGAATTGCATCATTCATTTATTATTATCATTCAAATTGACATCATTCGTTTATCATTTGAATTGTATCATTCATTTATTATTATCATTCGAATTGACATCATTCGTTTATCATTATTATTTGAATTATCATCATTCGTTTATCATTATTATTCGAATTATCATCATTTGTTATTATTATTATTCAAATTGAGATCATTTTTTTATCATTATTATTTGAATTAACATCATTTGTTTATTCAAATATTTGTTTTGCTTGAATTATTCATTTTATTTCGTTTATTCATTTTATTATTCAAACTATTTGTTTATTCATTTTATTCAAACTATTTGAATTATTCAAATTATTATTATTCGTTTATTTGTTTTATTTAAATTATCGATTGAATTATTTATTTTATTTGTTTATTGGTTTATTTGAATTATTCATTCATTTGTTTTATTTGAATTATTGAATTATCAAATTATTCGTTATTTATTTTATTTGAATACTCAAATTCATAACAAGTAAAACAAATAATCCGAATAAACCCTTATTCAAATAGAAGCAGTATAGTTGTATGTAGTGATTTTAATTTAGTTTGCCAGATTTGGTGACTCCAATAACTCTGATTGCATGCTTGCAATATTTATTACAGTTTTATGACTTTAGGGTGTCAATGCTGAATTGTTGTAGTTCAGGTAAAATTTTAATTTTTTTTTTTATATATTTAATATTAATTAATATATTTTTTGTGATATATATTTGTGCCAAAAAAAAAAAAACCTTTTTTTTACAATGGAGAACATTTTGGATGAAAATAAACATCATGACAATACTTCTACTGACAAAATGATGAATATTCTGATGAAAGAAAGAAATATTATGGGGAATGTCCAACATGCAATAGATATAATGCCCATTGAGCATGGTGTCAATCATGTGATCCAAAGCTATTAACTGAAGGATGGACTAGTGACAATGAAACATTAGATGAATTGATTAAAAGCACACAACTTAAAGCAACTGATTATAATAATGATTATTATCTTCAATGGATTCCTTATAATGATTTAACAAATATTGAAAAGATAGGTGAAGGTGGGTTTGGAACTATATCCAAAGCTACTTGGTTAAATGGTAGGAAATATACTAATAGAAATAAAAGAACTAGCAAAGATATGACTGTGGCATTAAAAAAACTACATAATTCACAGAATATTTCTGATGAATTTCTTAATGAGGCAATTTATTTTATTTTTCTATTTATTTTCAGATTTTTTAGATATTATTGATTATTAATTATTGTAGTAACTAAATATTTTATTTGGTGTTTTAGTTCAAAAATTATATAAAATTTCATGGTAAAAATGATATAATTCGTATCTATGGATTAACACAAGATCCAATTACCAAAGAATATACATTTGTAATGATGTATATGGAAGATGGAAGTCTTCAAAATTATTTAACTAAAAATTTTAAAAATTTAAAATGGAAGCAGAAAATTGATATTCTTAAACAAATTATTAAAGGTTTGACAGATATTCATGAAAAAGAAATTATCCATCATGACCTCATAGTGGTAATGTTCTTCAATCTAAAGAAAATATGTGGTCATTTATTGCAGACTTGGGACTATCATGCCCAGCCAATCAAGCATCAACAAACAAAAATGATATATTTGGAGTATTACCATATCTTGCACCAGAAGTTTTAAAAGGGAGGCCATATACAATGGCATCAGATATATATAGTTTGGGAGTTCTGATGTCTGTAATATCAACTGGTCAACAACCTTTTAATAATTTGGCACATGACCTAGATCTTGCAATGAAAATATGTGAAGGTGCAAGACCAGGATTTTCAAACAACACACTAAAATTCTATATTAAATTAGCATTCAAATGCATGGATGCTAATCCAGGTAAACATCCAATTGCTGAAGAAATTTGTAAGATTATTAATGATTGGTATTTTCATCAAAATGAATCAATTAGAAAAGAGTTTGAGAAAATTGATGAAATAAAATTTGATCCTTCAACAATTACTGCAACAATTCATCCAAATGCAATTTATACTAGCAGATTATTAAATTTTACAAACCTTCCCCAACTTGTGAATTCCAATAAAGTAACAATTATTGGTAACAATTATTAATATTCAATCATTGATTTTTATTAACATTAACAATATTTATTAATATCCATTCTTGTGATAAATATTGTAGATTCTAAACAAATTGATTTAACTATACCAGATATAAGTTAAATTCTGTCACTTATTATGTATTAAATTATTTATTTATTTTTATTTATCTGGCTACTATATATTATATAAAAATGTAATTTTTTCAAATTGAATTTAAATATATATTTTTTATTTTTATTAATTTTTAACAACTATATAACTGTAATACCTTGATAAATTAAACATTAATAAAGTTATTAATTATGTAAATATTATTGCAACATGGATTCTCAATGCCGTTTGTTTGCATAGGGTCTGTTAAGTATCACTTTTTTGGTGTTAAGAAACAGGAGTGTTGTTCAATGCTATTTGACATCTCTAAAAATCTTTGATGAAGTTAGTTTATAAAGGTAAAAAAATACATTTTCAATTGCAAAATTAGAATTTAGATAATTATTTTAGATAGTAAAAAGCATTCATTATATATATGTGGCTAAAGTATCAGAAGGAATTGATGTAGAAAGAAGCTCTTCTGTGTATAAAATTGGTTTTATTAATATTCATTTTTTAATAATTCCTAATACCAGCACTAACATTGCAACATTAAAAAGAAACAGAATCAACAAAATCATCCATTTCATTATAAATGAATAAATAAACAGATAGATTTAAATTTTACTGTTTTACAAAACTAAAGGCATTGTATAGAAATACTTGACATTAAATATTTAACAATAAACATTAAACGTTGTTAAACATTAAACATTTAGCATTTCATATCAATTGGCTGAAATAAATATTAAGAGGTCAAAAATTTCATATTATTTTTATTAGCACATGATGCAAGCCGGCTAAGAAATCAAATGACTTCTGATAAAGTTTACCTGTAAATATTATTCTAATAATGAACAAAATCAACAGAAATCAAGAGATCAGAAATAACAGTCTTTTTGATAAGATATTTCAGAAGTAAATTAGATTTCCATTGAACAAAGCAAACTTAATAAATAATATATTATTAATATTAAATGAATTTGATTTTAATATAAACATATTCAATGCCACAAAAAATACCTTTATGCTATGAGTGTTGTATTGTATAAAGATTAGAGATTGTGAACAGCAACAGGTTGCAATTGTCACAATCATTATAAACAATAATACCAACACCAACAACAACAACAACAACAATAATAATAGTCACTTGTCCTCTTCCCCTCTTTGATGATTGTGAAAAAAAAATAGTTGACTGAGAAATGCTAATGCCCTTGATCTTTTTCTTTTTTGGTATTAGTGTGTTAACATTAATGTGACTCACATCAACCCAATCCCCTTTGAACTTGTTTTCGATATCAGAATCACCATCTTAAAAAAAACATCATTTAGATTAATTTACAAAAACCTAATTTATTTTTATTGAATAGTTATTTTCTATCATTCTCAAGTTGTATTTCTCCTAGACTTTCTGCAATTGAATTTCATCATTATGTAAAAAATCAATTTCCTGGAATAAATTTGTATCTTATTTTATCTTCTGAGCTTACTAATATCAACAAAATAATTAATATTATGTCTTAAAAAATAATAAAGTATTAATCTTTTTTGTTAAATTTTGCAAGAATACGAAATAAATCCGTTGTTATTATTATTAATATTAAATATTAACAAAAAAGTTAATTCGTGAAAGGTTTAATATCTCAAGTTTCATAGTAATAAATAAAAATTTTGCTGTTATTGCGCAAGCCAGCTAAGAAATCAAACGACTTCTGATAAAGTTTACCTGTAAATATTATTCTAATAATGAACAAAATCAACAGAAATCAAGAGAACAGAAATAACAGTCTTTTTGATAAGATATTTCAGAAGTAAATTAGATTTCCATTGAACAAAGCAAACCTAATAAATAATATATTATTAATATTAAATGAATTTGATTTTAATATAAACATATTCAATGCCACAAAAAATACCTTTATGCTATGAGTGTTGTATTGTATAAAGATTAGAGATTGTGAACAGCAACAGGTTGCAATTGTCACAATCATTATAAACAATAATACCAACACCAACAACAACAACAACAACAATAATAATAGTCACTTGTCCTCTTCCCCTCTTTGATGATTGTGAAAAAAAAATAGTTGACTGAGAAATGCTAATGCCCTTGATCTTTTTCTTTTTTGGTATTAGTGTGTTAACATTAATGTGACTCACATCAACCCAATCCCCTTTGAACTTGTTTTCGATATCAGAATCACCATCTTAAAAAAAACATCATTTAGATTAATTTACAAAAACCTAATTTATTTTTATTGAATAGTTATTTTCTATCATTCTCAAGTTGTATTTCTCCTAGACTTTCTGCAATTGAATTTCATCATTATGTAAAAAATCAATTTCCTGGAATAAATTTGTATCTTATTTTATCTTCTGAGCTTACTAATATCAACAAAATAATTAATATTATGTCTTAAAAAATAATAAAGTATTAATCTTTTTTGTTAAATTTTGCAAGAATACGAAATAAATCCGTTGTTATTATTATTAATATTAAATATTAACAAAAAAGTTAATTCGTGAAAGGTTTAATATCTCAAGTTTCATAGTAATAAATAAAAATTTTGCTGTTATTGCGCATGTATTACAGTCAGTATGGATATTCAATTTGAGAAATTTTTATTGAAAATCTTTCTTAATGAATATTATAAATTCTGATTGGCTAAAACTACTATTATTTTTATAAGCTTTACCAAAAATAAAATAAATAAAAAAATTAAAATTAAACTTGGGTTAAAAGGTATGATTTCGATTTATTATATTTTTTTTTACCAATCATCACACACCATTAGCTTTTAAAATTGGTGGTAGAAATGTATTACTAGTAAATAAGTTTTTATGTTAGTGATGATTAGCAGATTATTGTAGATGTTTTAATGTTGATTATTAGATTTTATTAGATTAAGCTTGAACTGATCATAAGATGTTAAATTATTTATTAGATCTATTTATTGCAAACAATAACAATTCAAAAGAAAACATATTATAATCTCATTTGAGAGAAATAAAATGTAAATATTGCATTTATGAAGAAAATATTATAATGAAAAAAAAAATTTAATAATAATAATATAATTCATTTATTAACTACAATTTAATTCTTCTTGGTTATTATAAAAATTTATTATAAATAAAAATAATTTTTATTGTTTTATTTATTTCCAAAATTTTTATCATAGAAATGGGAACAAATTTAAAATCAAATCAAGATTTTCATAATTCTATAGATTTTACATCAAACATATCATCAACATCATCGCTATCACCTAATAACAACATGTCAAAATCTCGTCGTGACTCTTCTTCGCACCTTCAACAATTTTATTATCAAAATCACAATAACAAACAATTAAAACTACAACAACAACATCACAATGAAGCTGAAGAATATGAATTAATTGAAAAGAATATCATCACGTCCCAAGGCGTCGAAGAACTCTTTGATAAAGTTTTAAAATTAGTACAACCTCAACAAAGGAAATTATCAATGTCAATGTCAATGTCATTATCACCATCATTATCAGCTTCTATAGCCAGTAACCCTAATAATCCTAATAATCCTAATACCTTATTCTCATCTCCTACATCTACATCAATGTCTGCATCTACATTTCCTACATCTACGTCATCTTCCATAAAAGGAAACAAACCATTTTTACAAAAGTCATCATTATCATCGCCCTCTTCTTTATTATCAGCACCAACAGAAATCGGTAAACCTTTAGCTATGGAAAGACAATCATTAGATCGCCCTTTAGTTAAAACAACCGCAAAAAAAATCGGTTCACTACAATATAACAACAGCATCATTACAATCAATAACAATATCATTATTAATAGGAATAAAGACTTTCAATGTTATGGTCTTTTTGCTCAATCAAATATATCATTAGGGAATTTCATTGCAGAGTATAAAGGTGAAGTTTGTTTAAAATCAGACTACAAAGATAATCCTACAAATGGATACAAAGATCTTGGCACCACGAAGCCATATGTTTTATTTTATCCAACATTAGATTTGTGTGTAGATGCTCGTCGTTATGGAACATATGCAAGGTTTGTTAGACGTTCATGTAATCCTAATGCTGAAACACGAACAATGTATATTAATGATGGTATAGTTAAAGATCGCCAATTACATTTGGGTATATTTGCCAAATGTGATATAATGCAAAATCAAGAAATAACAGTTGGTTGGAACTGGGATAATCAACATGTTGCTCATATTTTTATAAGGAAAGATGGCGGTGGTGATGTTGGTGGTAAAGGAAGAGACAACGATGATTTAGATCAAGTCATTGATTTAAATAAAAGGATTCAAATGGGTACCGTCGTTTACAATTTGTTAAAGTTTACAGAATGTGCCTGTGAAGATAAAAATAATTGTGTTATTGAGAAAATGAAGAATTACGCAAAGAAACCAAAAGATGATTTGACTAAAAATAAAGAAGGTATGATAAATTTAATTTAATTAATGATTTAAAATTAATTAATCAAAAATTAATTTTTAAATATTGTTATTTTAGGTTATTATTTTGACCCGCAACAAAGCAATAATCCATATAATAAGAGAAAAATACAAGTTTCATCTTATGGTTAGTTGGTACTATTCCTTTATATATATATATATATATATGTGAGTGTGTTAGTTGTAATTCACAAAATAATAAAATAATAGAATAATAATAACAATAATAATAATAATAACAATTTTTAAAGCAGATAACAATAAAAACAATGATGACAACGATCAAGACGAAGAGATAGAAATAGAAGAAGTTTACTCGCCTACTTTTAATCAAATAAACAATAATAAATACACTGCATCATCATCGTCATCATCAAAATATAATAATCCACCAAAATTTTATGAATCTGACGTGAATTTTCAAGAATTTTTAGATTTATGGATGAATTGTCTGCAATCTACTACATATATTACAAACAATTCAATGATTATCGATCATAATGCTAATACTACTACTACTAACACTGTTGCTGCTGCCACGTACAATAAACCTTCTACTAACACTGTTAGTGCTACTGATATTGCTACATACCAAAACAAATCTTCAACTTCAATTAGCAGCAGTAACAACAAGGGCAGTAAAGAATCAGAGGTCGTTAAATCGATGGAGTTAGATTATGTTGACAGAAATGAATATAATAATAGATCAGAGATGAAAGGAATTAACATAGACGATGATAAAAAATCAAAAGGACTTGATAATAGTAGTAGTCATAATAATTACAACAAGATTATTGATTTAGAACATGATACCGGAGCAATGCATTCACAAAGTTCTACTATTGTTACAACTACTACACCTACAACTGCGATTAATAGTGGTAGGAAATCAAGATATGTTTCATTTAGTAGTCAGTTTCCTTATTCCACAAATCCAAATCAATCTAAGCCTAATGCAGACGCTAAAAGTGAGATTAGTAGTTTAATTGATAAAAATGAAGAGTATTCAAGTAAATTAGATTTTAAACCATCATCGAAAAGACGTAAACTAAGTCCCACTAGAGAACCAGTTTTATTTCCTTCTAATTTATCTTCTATCGAAAATAAGTATATGGAAATTGTAAAAGATCATCAACCACAGCAATCAAATATAAGCAAAACATCATCATCACCTTCAACTTTATCAACTAATATTGATATACGTAATCAATCAACAACATCATCACCTGCATCTTACACAAACAATAATGATGACGATGATGATAAATTAAATTTAAAAAATACACAATTAGACTCTTTTAAACACACACAAATCAATTTATCGAAACCATCACCAAAAACAACTTCATCGTCATTACATCTTGATACAACTACAAAAATATCTAACATATTATCATCATCTAAATCGCCAATATTAACTTCACCAACTGTAACAACTTCAATACCTGAAATATCAAAAAATACTTCATCAACATTATCACCATCGTCACAATATCACACAAATAAAACTTTCAATCCAACAATAAAAGCTTTGCCGTCAACAATAACGACGGCACCATCGTCATCATCACAACTTTATCAACTAATATTGATATACGTAATCAATCAACAACATCATCACCTGCATCTTACACAAACAATAATGATGACGATGATGATAAATTAAATTTAAAAAATACACAATTAGACTCTTTTAAACACACACAAATCAATTTATCGAAACCATCACCAAAAACAACTTCATCGTCATTACATCTTGATACAACTACAAAAATATCTAACATATTATCATCATCTAAATCGCCAATATTAACTTCACCAACTGTAACAACTTCAATACCTGAAATATCAAAAAATACTTCATCAACATTATCACCATCGTCACAATATCACACAAATAAAACTTTCAATCCAACAATAAAAGCTTTGCCGTCAACAATAACGACGGCACCATCGTCATCATCATGTCGTCATTTAGAAACATTAAAAACAACTAACACCTCGCATTTAAATATTTACCCCAATAAATCTCCATCAATAAATACCAACATTTCTAAAAATTTACAATCTGACTTTACAAAATCACAAGAAACAACTACGAAACCAAACATTACCATCAACGCCACCACAAATAATAATATCACATCTTCTACAGCCAAAACTCAATCAACTGAATCCAAGAAAAAAACACTTTCACTTTCAGAATATAAACAAATGAAAGTTCTAACCGGTTCTTCGTTGACTTCGAAAACTGAAGAATCAAAGAAACCATTAATAGAATCTCAATCAAACAATACACCGTCATCATCATCACCATCTACTACATTACCAATGCTAACGTCAATAACGTCAACAACTACTAATACTAATGCTACATCAATAATATCTTCGACACAAACATCACTACCGCCATTATCTTCACCATCTAAATTTTCTACCGCTACTACTGAACAACAAAGTAAAACCGAATTAAATAATATTAATAAAATTGAAGAAATGCACTCATCGTACTCTACCACTACCCCTCCCAATATATTAACAACATATTATAAACAGCAATCGTCAACGTCATCATCATCATTTCCTCCATCTACATCATCAACAAAAATAACGGAGGACAACAACAAGAATGACAATTCTAGCTCACCAGATAGTCAAATAGTTGCAATGACAAATGATGGTTATTTCCCGGTAGATTTCAATATCGATCTTCCGATCACTTCTTCGCATATTTCTAAATCAAAAGACTACTTGCCAACGTCATATGAATATCACACATCAAAAGATATTGATTCTATAAACCAAACTGAATATAGGAGATCTTCTTCCTCCTCTTCTTCAAAACCACCACTAATATCTCCACGCGGAATACCACCACCACGTAGTTATCATAATGGAGGTGGTGGCAGCGGTAGTGGTAGCAGTCATTACAGAGTTGGAAAGTCATCATCAGGTGGCCATTTTAGAGGTATGCCTACATCACCAGGTGAAAGAGGTGGAGGAGGAAGATATCATGGAGGTCTGGGTAATTTTAATTCACCAGATTCGTCACCTGTCACACAAAGACGTCCAACGGTTCCATCACCGCCATCACCGCCACCACCACCTTCTTCCTCTTCAATATTAATGTCACCATCATCGTCCTCACCTTATGATCCAGAAAATCCAGATGGACAACCAATACTGTCATCAACAACTAATAATGATCGGGATCAAATTCAATCAATTGATAACAGTGGTTTAATAAATGGTGGTGGTATGCCTAGTAGTAGTGGTAGTGGTGGTGGATTTGATGGGCAATCAAGAGATTATATGAGATCTATTGATGTTAGAGATAGAGGATGGGGTACGCATGATCGTACTAGAGAATGGAGAGAACGTGAGAGAGAACGTGAAGAATGTGGCAAAAGAAATGAAGATTATCGACTTCAAAGGTTCCCTGGTGATGTATGTATTATTTAGTTTGCTTGTTTTTTATTATTGTTATTAATGTAATGCTATAAGTTAAAAAAAATTTTTTTTTTGATTCATAGGATTATCGTAGAAATAGAAGATAGATCAAATTATTTTATTTTTTATTATAGTAATTAGATGGGTCATTTGATTACGATAAAATTATCGTATACACACACATATATATAAATACGTTATTTAATCTGTAAATATAAATCATTCAAAGTTAAATAAATTTTTTTTTTAAAAATACATTATATTTTTCAAATTGCTAATCGTTATTACTAATTAATCAAATTTAACTTTTAAGCTGCAATGTATAATAATTACTTTTATGACCGAAAGTTTTTTTATTATATGGAGGGCACTCTAGGAAAAAGGGGGTCCCTTTTTCCCATATAAAAGAGACGGTAATGGCGATAATGTTAAAAAAGAGTTATTTGACTCCATTATTTAATTATTTATAATCCATCAAACTATGCAAATACGTACAATTAATAACTTTGAACTGGATTCAGAATTTCAAATTAATTACTTTAAAGTTTCTCCTGAATGTGGACAAATTATCAGAAAATGTTTATCACCACCTATTATTCAATTATTTACTACTAGACAGTATCACAGATTATGAAAGAATAAAGATGGTTTAAAAAATAGCAACATTACATTAATATGAAAGTGTTGTTGACATTAACAAATTAAATATGGGGGGATGTTTGGATGAATAAATTCACATGGTATTCCAAACACTCAATTTCACATTAAGATAGAATCAATCGAAAAATTTTTAATATCTTTTATTTTGTGTTAACAAAAATAATCATAAAATCCAAAAATTATTTTCCAAGATTATTTATTTATTTGTCTTTGTCATCTTTAACATCTCGATATTCACCTTCTGACTCACCACCACTTTCACCAGATTGTCCTCCTTCACTTTCAGTATTTCCCTATTTTTATTAATGATTTTTAATTTTAATTTTCTTAAAAGGATTATCTTTTACTGACAAACAAACAAACAATAATATGTACCTTATACATTGCTTCAAACAATTTCAAACTGGCTTTTTGTAAATCGGCAGCTTTCAATCTAATATCTTCAGCTTTACCTGACGATGATGACAAATCAGATTCATCTTGAACACTGTGTTGCGAACTAGCGACCATATCACGTAACTCCTGAATTAGAGATTTAACACTATCAACTTCTGATTGATTGAGTCGATCGTGATATTCGGTCATTGCTTTTTCAGTTTCATATATAACTGAATCTGCATGATTTGTTGCCTCAACTATTTCCTTCCTCAATCGATCTGCATCTGCATGTGATTCAGCTTCGTGTATCATCTTTTCAATTTCTTGTTTACTTAATCCAGATGATGCAGCAATCGTTACTGGAAAAAAAAAGTTTTTTAATTAAGATAAATATATATTTAGCAAGAATAATTTAATTGTTGTTGTTACATACTTGATTGATCTTTTGAAGTAGCTTTATCTTGTGCTGACACATTTACTATTCCATCAGCATCAATATTAAAGGTAACCTCGACTTGTGGAACACCTTTTGGAGCGGGTGGAATTCCATCCAATTGGAAATTACCAAGGAATTTATTATCACGAACAAGTTCTCTTTCACCTTGATAAACTTTAATTTCAACTTTAGTTTGTCCATCAACAGCTGTTGAAAAAACTTGCGATTTCTTTGTGGGAATAGTTGTATTTTTGTTTATAAGACGTGCAAATACACCACCCAATGTCTCGATACCAAGTGACAATGGTGTTACGTCTAATAATAATAAATCAGACACCTCACCGGCCAATACACCACCTTGAATTGCAGCACCAATAGCAACTGCTTCATCTGGATTAACACTTTTTGTTGGTTCACGATTGAATATTGATTTGACAGACTCGAATACCTTGGGCACTCTGGTCATACCACCAACTAAAATTATTTCCCTGATATCTTTTTTATCAACATTAG
>CAUDNR010000343.1:0-13360 GCA_958430865.1 Entrophospora sp. SA101
TATGCTGCATTATTAAACACGGACTATGTAAAGAATGATACTTTCAACAAAAACTTCTTTAAAGATTGGCAAGTTATCTTGGAAGAATCTGAAGAAAATCCACTAATTGAGGATTTTGAAAAATGTGATTTACTTCTATATATGATTATTTACAAGAAGAAAAGGAACAAAGAAAGAATTTTCCAAAAGAGGAAAAACAAAGGTTGAAAGATGAAAAGACCAGAGTTGATGAATTTTATGGTTATCGTTACTTAGATGGATGTAAAGAAAAAGTTGGTAATTTTAGAATTGAGCCACCTGGTTTTGTTTAGAGGTCGTGGTGATCATCCTAAAACTGGTTCATTGAAGTCAAGAGTCACCCTCAAGCAAATAACAAATAATATCAGTAAAGATGCACTTATCCTTCCTCCGCCTGCTGGCCACTCCTGGGGTGGTATTCTACGTTATAACACAGTTACCTGACTCACCACCTGGAAGGAGAATGTAAATGACAGTAGAAAATATGTGTTTTTAGCAGCCAATAGCTCACTTAAAGGTCAAAGTGACTTGAAAAAATTTGAAAAGCTAGGGAACTTGATAAACACATAGAAAAAATTTGCTGTGATTTAAAATATAGACTCAGTTCAGTTTGTCAATGCGCTACGGCTATGTATCTTATTGACAGGCTTGCACTAAGAGCAGGAAATGAAAAAACTGGTGAAGAAGCGGATACTGTGAACATATTACTTTAGTAGCACCAAAGACAGTTGAGTTTGATTTTTTAGCTAAAGATTCAGTAAGATATGTAAATTCAGCAGAAGTAATAAAACAAGTCTTCAAAAATCTTAAAATATTTATTAAGGATAAGGGACCCACTGAACCATTATTTGACAGATTAATGGTATAAAAAAAAATATATATATTTTTAAAATTTCAAATTTCATACATTGCATATATATATATATATATATACATACATGTGTGTGTTCTATTAATGAATTCAAAATTTTCTTTAAAAAAATTATTTTAGACTCAAGATTTGAATAGACATTTATCTGAATTCACGGAGGGACTAACTACCAAAGTGTTCTGTACATAAAATGCATCTCGTACCTTCCAAATTGAGCTAAAGAAAGAGATGGAGGATGCTACTACTGTAACAGAGAAAATGATAGCATATAATAAAGCAAACAGACAGGTTGCTATTTTATGTAACCATCAACATTCCGTCAGCAAGGTTCATGATAATCAAATCAATAGAATTGACAATAAGGCATTTTTTTTTTATCATGATTATTGTTAATTTCTTAAATAAATTCACATGTATGTATTCTTTAATATGTTAGGTCCATGCTTTGAAATACCAAAGAAATAGATGTAAAATGGAATTGTTGAATCTTGACCCTGGATTAAAAACAAGAGAGCCTCAACTATTTGAACCAGAATCAGACATGGAAGAGGAATGGATAATTGAGCATGAGAAGCAATTGATGGAAAGGGAACATTTGGCAGCTGTAAAAAAATTTGAAAGAGATAATGAAAAGCTTACAGGAGAAGGAAAGTCACCTAAACCTGATGAGAATCTTAAACAATTATTAAAAAACATTGATGAAAAAAAGAAGGTATTGAAGAATGAACAAAAATCTGGAAAGGTCAGTCTGAGAAAAGGACAAACAAGTGAAAAACTCCAGATCCAAATAGAAAAATTGACAGAATGTATTAAAACCACCAAATTATTAAAACAAGATAAAGAGGACAACAAGACAACTGCGTTAGGCACATTGAAAATCCATTACTTAGGCCCACAGATCTCTGTTGCATGGTGCAAAAAATATGATGTGCCAATCACTAAAATTTTCAACAAGTGCTTCCATGAAAAGTTCCAGTGGGCGTTGGATGTAGATGCAGATTGGGTGAGTTTTTTTTTTTTTAATTAATTTTTTAAATAATAATATATTTAAAATTATTTTTATTATTTTATAGGAATTTTAATCGTTGTGCAGTTATTTTTCATTTGGCCATTTTTTGCTTTTGCTATTTTAAACTTGTGAATTTGTACATTGTGCTTGGTATTAAATCTCCACCTGGTGGATGGTTATATTTTTATGCCAATAGAAATTTTTTTATAATTTAGATCTGATGATAGTAAGGATTCTATTATCATCATCATTAACTATATTATTATTATTATTAATTTAGATTATAAATATGAAAGCTACAATTTATATATATACACTCCCTCTATCAATTTCATTGTATTATAAATAATGATAAATTTTAGTGATACAAAATAAACTTATTTTATTCCTGTAATCAATCCAAAGATAAATTCATGCTAAGCTTAAAATCTTATTTTCACTTTGGCATTGACTTGGTTGTACTGGCTTTATTCAATTTCAATCTGGCTGATACTTTTCTAGTTACATTTTTAAGAAAACAAATACAAGTAAATTGGTTTTTAAACTAATCCTAAAGTAAGCTTATTCGATTGTTTGTTTATTATTTATTTATTAGATAAGTCGTAACAAATAATAATTTATTTAAAAAAAATGACTATTTAAAAGATTTTTATATGCGCTTAATATAAAATTAGTCAACCATGAAAGTGTTGATGTATTAAATTTATTAATTGCTGCCGATGAGCTTGGTCTTGACTCGCTTTACAATATTGCAATAGTTTCCTTTGTCAATGACCATGATGACTATATAAATAATAACACAGTTAAAATCCTAAGATTAATATACTCTAAAGAAAGATTTGATGGATTGAAAAACATCTGTTTAGTAAAAATTTGCAATTATAGCGAAAAATTATTTCAATCAAGTGAATATGAATTATTGGAAGAACAAATTCTATTGGAGATTCTCAAAAGAGACGATTTTTATGTTGACGAAATAGATGTTTGGGAAAATATTATTAAATGGGGATTAGCAAGACATCCAGAAATTAATAATCATGATGTTGAAGTTTGGTCAGAACAGCACTTTTCCAAAGTTGGAACTACAATAAAAGAATTGATTTCTTCAATCAGATTCAAAGATATCTCTAACAAGGATTTTTATCATAAAATTTCACAATATCAATCGCTTTTCCCCAAGGATTTGTGGAAACAAGTTTCGCAATATTTTATAGTTCCTGATCGATCAACTTTAAATTTATTGCCATCTAGAAATTCAAAACTTGACTCAATTATAATTAATAAAAAGCTACTTTTGCCTTTTGCAAGTTTGATCGACAGAAAAAGTTTGCCATATAGCTTAATCAGTGAAGTTAAATATGAGTTTAAGCTTTTATATCGTAGTAGTAAGGATGGCTTAAACATAAATATATTTCATGGTAAATGTAATGATATCGATAGAACTCTTGCAGTTGCCAAGATACAAAATTCTGATCAAGTAATTGGTGGTTACAATCCATTAAGTTGGAATGGAGGTAGTTTATTTGGTAAATACAAAAGAACAACGGAAAGTTTTATTTTTAATGTAAGCAATAGAAATGATTCAAATACCATACAATACAGCTACGTCAATAATGACAAACATTCAATTCTGTGTGGTATATTGTATTTACCTATTTTTGGTCATGGTAGTGATATATGTTTTGAAGATGATGGCAGTATTGTTAGTAAGCCGATACTTATAATAACATTAATATAGTACATGGTAGTAAATTTGATGTTTTGGAAGTATTTCAAATAATTGATAGGAATATATATAAGTAAATTTCTATTTTTATTTTATTTTACTACTATACTTAATTATTATTCATTTTAAACGACGATTTATTTTATATACATATATCCTAGTTTTTATTAATATTAAAATCAAGTGATTCCTAAAATAAGATTAAATGAACCGTCTTCTTACATTACTCTCTTGATTTTAATCCATAGCTGTAATATATTCACATTTCATTTTGGCATAATCGTATCGCGTGAAACACATCTCTAACCATAAAAGCCATGAATGACCAACAAGTCATATGCCAACACTATGTTACAGCACACCCATATAATAATAAATAATAAAATCCCAGGTTCAAAAAAAAACAAAATATAAAAATGTTTACAAGTCGTGTACACACAGGAGAAGTATTTGAAATTTTAGCCTTGGACAATTCAATTAGTGATGGAGGTGGTTGTTCAATTACGATTGGTAAAACTGGATCTGTTTTAATTGTTTGTAAGAATGGTGATAGCATCTCTGTCAATGGTTTGTACTTTATAATTAATTTAGTCTTGTTAGAATTAAATGATAATTGATTAATTGAATTTTTATTATTTGATTTTTGAAGGAATTTGTCTAACGGTAACAAGATTCGATAGTTTGGCTTCATGATTTGAAGTTGAACTTCCACCTGAAACTCTTAGAAGAACGAATCTTGGAGAATTAAAAATTGGTGATAAAGTAAATTTAGTAAGACCTTTAACATCATCATTTAATGATGAACATTTTCTACAAGTAAGTTTTAACAATCAGTCAATATATATGATTCGTAACAATAACAAAGAAACTTTCCTCTTACCCTCTTCGCCGTCTTCTTTTAACTGCAAGCATAAATGCGATATATGTCAAAGGTCTTATAATCGATTAGAACATTTAGTTCGTCATAGTAGAGTACATACTGGAGAGAAGAAATCACATGAATGCAATTGGGGCAGATGTACCAAAAAATTCTCCAGATCAGATCAACTCACAAGACATCGTCGAACACATAATAACAATTCATTACGGCATAAATTGAAATTATCAGATGGTTCGTCATATATTCGTATCGGTGGAGTAGGATTGGTTGTTAAAACCATTATGCCATTGAAAGAAAGTGGTGATAAAGTGAAATCAAAATTATGATGGTAATAAATGAAAATTATATCGAATAAGAAATATTTGGATAAATAAATTAAAATAAATGACATAGTATAGTGCTTAATTTATCTGATAAATTAAACAAATAATTATACTCTTTATTTCAGTTAATAATATTAATTAAAAAATCAGAATTCCATGATATGGCTAAATTCGGCATATCATAATATCCATATTGGCATTCTATACTCGGAAATTTGATTTCTAATTTCTCTTTAATTTTGCTATGAATTATTTGGATAGCATTATAACAATTATTAACTCCAATTTCAAGATCGGAAGTACAAATCTTATTATCATCTGAAAACTTAAAAGAAATATATGTTTCAAATCTTTCCAATGACTTGTAAATTGGTTCTTCTAAAACATTTATAATATCATCAATAATTTTCCTATGTTTTAAACTAACTTCACGCAATCTTTGATTTGGAAAAGGTATTTGAAAATAATCCAATTCATTTTCAAGTTCCATTCGTGATATATTAAAATTGTCCGCTTTCCGGCTATGATCAAATGGATCCCATAAATATTTACCTGTACGGTAATATTCCATTATATAATGAAAAGCTCTTCCATTTCTATCAAAAAAATATTCATTGTCATTATCAGTTGGTTTTAAAAGACTTTTATTTCTCTCTTGAAACATTGTGCCTAAGAGTGTATTTGGATATTGTGTAAGTGTTGATATATAAGTCACATACTTTTATTTTTTTTTTCAAAAATGATTAATTCAATTAACGTTATAAAAGCCATTATTATTTGAAGTTAAATATACACATACTTTAATGCCTCCAACATTCAAAGTAACTCTTTCGTCAATATCTTTGGTTTCTCTTTGATGATTACTACTTTCCTCCATGTTTTTTTTTTATTGTTATAATTTTTAATGTCGTATTAATGTTATCGGATCAGTATTGTTACAGATATCTGGATATTTTTAGGGGGATATATCCATTTAATATCAAACTTACTTTATACAGATAATCCAAATATTATAAGAGGATAAATGTTTTGGTGTGGGAAAATTTACTAAAACGATTCACACGTTCACGAAAATTTTTTATAACTGTTGCAAATTTTAGTTTTAAAGTACGAGAATGACTATAAACTTCATCATCATCTGTAAAATAGTGTATCCTTCTACAAGCATCTATTGACTTATAAATCTTCCCATCCAAAAAACCTACAATTTTCTTGACAGTTTCAAACCAATTTCGTACAATCTTTGGTTTGGATAAGGTATTTGGAAATAATCAAATTCAAGTTTCTTTTGTGAGATCAACAAAACTTGATACTTTTGATAATAATAATAGTTAAAATTATATTGAATAAGAAATATTTAGATGAAAATTTAAAAAATTTAATATGATAACATATAGTGCTTAATCTATCTGATAAATTAAACAATCAAGTTAACAAATAATTGTACAATTAATAATATTAATTAACAAAATCATAATTCAATGTTATCCTTAATTGACGATAATTATTATAATTATAATTCATGAATTTTATACCCGGAAATTTCTTCTCTAATTCCTTTTCAATATTGTCACTAAGTATTCGAAGACCCTTATAACAATTATTAATATTAACTCCAGTTTCAAGATCGGAAATACAAATCTTATTATCCTTTGAAAACTCAAAAGAAATAGATGTTTCAAGATTTTCCAATGACTTGTAAATTGGTTCTTCTAAAACGTTTATAATATCATCAATAAATTTCCTATGTTTTAAACCAATTTCACGCAATCTTTGATTTGGAAAAGGTATTTGAAAATAATCCAATTCATTTTCAACTTCCATTCGTGATATATTAAAATTGTCCGCTTTCCGGCTATGATCAAATGGATCCCATAAATATTTACCTGTACGGTAATATTCCATTATATAATGAAAAGCTCTTCCATTTCTATCAAAAAAATATTCATTGTCATTATCAGTTGGTTTTAAAAGACTTTTATTTCTCTCTTGAAACATTGTGCCTAAGAGTGTATTTGGATATTGTGTAAGTGTTGATATATAAGTCACATACTTTTATTTTTTTTTTTTCAAAAATAAAAATTTTAATAATTACTTCAATTAATGTTATAAAAAGCCATTATTATTTGAAGCTAAATATTCACATACTTTAATGCCTCCAACATTCAAAGTAATTCTTTCGTTAATATCTTTGGTTTCTCTTTGATGATTACTACTTTCCTCCATGTTTTTTTTTTTTATGAGGATGTATCCGTTTAATAATCAACAAAACTTTATACTAATACTAATACTAATATGGATATCTAGATATTTTCCCGTTAAATGGGAAGATTTTACAAATGATACACATATAAACTCGATGAGTCGAACGCAAGCAATCAATTGTTTAAAGTACTTTATAATATAAATAAATGTCTGACTTATCGCATTTACAAGTGATAATAGTCCATTTACCAAAATTGTGAAATTATTCACATAATTACATTCCCAAGCCTGAAAGTTATTTCTCAATTCTTCTTTGATTCTTTTGTGATATATTTTGCATATTTTATAACTGTTGCTAGTTTTAATTTTAACAGTACGAGAATGACTATATATTACTTCTTCATCTGTAAAAATAGTGTATCCTTGCTTTCTACAAGCATTCATTGACCCATATATCTTTTCCCTCTAAAAAACCTACAATTTCCTCTATAATTTTTTATGTTTCAAGTCATAATCAAAACCTTTCTTGCGATATCAACAAACAATTTTCTGATACTCTGCTACTGCTACGATATCATTCCATTATATAGTGAGATGCCCTTCCATTTCTATCAAAAAAATATTCATTACTATTATTAGTTGGTTTAATAAATTTTCAAGAAGCATCAAAATATTATCAGAAACAAATGATTGTTATTTAAATTAACCAAATTTTTGGTAAGTAAATAGATACTTTAACAGTGATGTCCGTCTGTATTTTCGTTCTGTGGTCTTTGGAGGCTCTCCTTCCCGAAAATCATATTAAATTATAACTATCGCAGCATTTTTTTCAAACATTTTCACCTTCCCGCAGTACAAAATTCAATCTCCTTCTGGAAAGAGCGGTTGAGGTTCAGCAATGTTAGATGTTGCAGTTATAGTGACAAATCATAATGATATACAAGGATAATATTGTAACTGAGGCAATGTATGCATCAGAAGAAGTTAAACGAGCAAAAATCCATGTTGGTTTGGTTAATACATCAATTCTATTTATAGCCAGGAGAAATCTACATTTTATTTATGTCCATAATATACAAAACGTTCTAAGCTCGGTGACTTATCCGAGCGAAACTATCTGTGTAGGTAGATGGTTTGTTATACAAATATCATTAAACCTGAAACCATTATTTATTTTATTATATAAATATCATTAATACTAACGCTATTTATTTCAAAATTCTTGATAATAATAATAATGAATCTTAGAAATAAGACTAATTTAAATTAGTAATTATATAAAAAAGTAGCTACAATAGCACATGACACAACAATAATTATTTTATTTATATACATAAAATAAAAACTATGCAATTTAATATTGAAAATTTTTTGCCAATATGAAAACATATATATATAAATAAAAAACTCAATTACATTATCATCATTATTTAGAATCCCAACGACGTTTACGTAAAGTTCCCGTAGATTGTTGTGATTGATTTGAAGGAGATTGTGTATTACTATTAGCAGTTGCTGATGATGATGACGAATTAGTAGCAACATTATTGTTATTATTATTATTATTATTATTATTATTATTATTATTAGTTATCGATGAGAATGATGACGATGACGATGCAGCACTTGATCTAAGTAATCCTAATCCTGATTCAGCTGATGTCGCTTTATGAAAATTCATTTGAATTTTTGAAAAAATCTTTTTGGCAGGAGGACCAGCATCAAGATGCGGTGGAGGTGGTATTTGTACACCGCCACTACTACGTCCACCATCATCACTTCCAATTCCTGCTCTTCCTCCTCCAAGTGGAATAGAATTTGAACTAGAACCAACTGCACCACGACCTATACATATAAATATACAATTATTGAATGTTTTTATTGAATAGCACCGACTAAATGATAATTCATAACAACTTACCACTTCCGCCGCGACCTCGTCCACGACCACTTTTTCCACCACGTCTTCCTCTAATCATATTTCTTGATTTGCGGAATCTATTATTCTAATAAATTATTTTTAAGATATACCATAAGTAATACAACATATAACTCGTTTGTACTTTTTTTTTTTTCAAAAAAAATTTTTTTGACAATTACCTGCATTGCCAAATCCATCAAATCAGTTGGGACAATTTGTCCAGCTAATTCAAGATTTCTAACCAAATCACCTGCAAATTTATCTTCTTTCTTTGTAATAAACGTATATGCGGTACCCTTTTCGCCTATGAAATTTTTAAATAAAAAAAAGTAAAAAAATAATAGAGATTTTCGTTATCATCAATCATTCATATTAAAATTATCAAATAAATAAATAGTTGGTGATAAAATTTACCCGCTCTTCCTGTCCTTCCAATTCGATGTACATGAGAATCAATATCTCTTGCGATATCATAATTAATCACAGTCTTAACTGATTTGATGTCAAGACCTCTTGCTAATATAAATACAATAGAAATGAATTTCTAAAATTATCACAATAATAAAAATAATAGCAAATCATTATCAACAGCTACTATAAAACACGTACCAGCTACATCAGTTGCCACCAACACAGAAAATTTACTATTCTTAAAATCTTTTAATACTTTGTCACGTTCTGACTGCATCATATCACCATGCAAAGCGCCGCCTTTTAAATTTAATTTATAAATATTAGGATAAAAAACTATTCCAACGATCAAATTTTTAAATCACAATACATACATTCATGACCAGCTTGTCGAAGATTCAGGGATAATTCGTCAACTCCACCTTTGCGACTAACAAAAATTAAGACGCTGCCATCTTTATTTTTATAACCAATTAAAAATAATTAAATAATTGAGCAATAAAATACGAGGTTAAAATTAAATAATATGTAAGGTTCACTCACCAACACAAAGTGCCACTAAATTCGAAATCAGCCAGTCCCATTTATACCCATCATCGGTTAGAATAACAAATACTTGTGTGATATCAGTATTTGCCTAAAAAAGTTATTCCCGTTTGTTAAGAAATTTTAAATATCTATTTATACGTATGTGTATATTTGTATACCTGTCCAATATTGCCAATTGATATTCTAATAGGTTCTGTTGTAACTTCACGAGCTAATTTTTCCACTTTTTTGGGAAAGGTTGCACTAAAAAGTAATGCTATTTATAATAATATTTATATTTAAAAATAGTTAGAAATAAATTGATAAATAAGCAACATTGAGAATCTCTGCAAATCAATTAATCAATAAATCGAGCATTTACTTTGTCTATCTGGTCGGATATTATCACATATGGATCGTACTTGTGGTTCTAGATATATTAACGTAACGTTGAATCATAATGATATATCTGGTTAATATTATTATCATCATTATTGCTATTATTATTACTGTCGTTTGTGTTGTTATCATTAATTTACCAAATCCAAGATCAAACATTCGATCAGCTTCATCAAGGACCAAGAAACTAACTCGACGGAAATTTGTTGCTTTCATTTTTACCATGTCAATAAGTCTTCCCTGATTTCATATATAAATATTTAAATAAATGTTTTTTCATCAAAAAAAAAATTTTTGACATAATAGTTATTGGTAAAAAAAAATTTGGGTTTTTTTTTTCTTAAACTTACTGGTGTACCAACAAGGATTTCTATATTACCCTGTCTCAGTTCTTTGAATTGATCCATTTTAGAGGCACCGCCATAAACTGCAGCAACTCTGCATTTAATTAGAAAGCAAAGTATTTGGGAAGCAGAGAGAGACAGTAGTGTATGCGTCGATAGGATTTTTTTTTTCTAACAATTTTATATATATGTATATGAGAGATCAAATTCTATGATTTCTACCTCAATCCGTAACTCTTTGCAAATTTTTTGGCTTCAATGTAAATTTGACTTGTCAATTCCCTTGTAGGCGCCAATATTAATCCAATAGGTCCTTCTCCTGATTAATAAGGAAGGATTTGAAATATAATATTTAGTATATAGTGATGGTACATATATAAAAAATAATCTTTTTAATACCTTTTTTAAGTTCTTCTTGATCCATTATGTGTATCAGCATTGGCCATATGAATGCTGCTGTTTTACCAGAACCTATTAATAAGAATTTATTAATGTTGTTGTATCATTATTAACAGTTTCAACTTTCTGAATTGCAAAATTGATCTCTACCTGTTTTTGCTATGCCAATAATGTCTCGACCAGATAATGCAACAGGTAGTGCCTAATATAATTTTTTGAAAATTAAAATAAATAAATATATGTATATTCTTTGATAACTTGTATAAATGAATAAAATGCCTGTTTTTGGATTCCAGTAGGTTCAGAATATCCATATTTTATAATTGTATCTAATAAAGCCTCGTCAAAACCAAAATGTGCGAATGAAATACAAGGCTTTGCTGCATCGACGCCAGATACATGCATATCTATTGAAAATCATAATACGTGATTAATTAATCGGATCTCGAAATAAAATATAAATAACACTTATATTACCAAGTTCAACTTGTAATTGTTTAATACGATCATCAGATAAACTTGCAATTTCAGGATGTTCTTCATAAAAGTTTTTCTCAATTTCAATATAATCAATCTTTGAATGATCTAATTAACAACAACAACAATAATAATATAATAATAATAATAATGTTATTAGCAAGATGCATATGTGTGTATATTTATATTTGATATTTTATGTTTTATATGTGAATATCATTATCTTACCTACTGGTGCCAATGGTTCAACATCTTTGCGTTTTTGCTCTACAATAGGATTATCATCTGAATCATACCTAGTATTCCATGTATACATATAATTAGCAATTGATTTATTGATTAAATTTTATCATTATTAATGAAAAATGGCTTTACTCAAGTTGTGCATCAATAGCACGAGCAGTTGCATAAACTTCTTCATCTGAATTTACATTCTAAATAAAAAAATATTTTTTTAATTAATTAATTTTAAGAAATATTCAAATCAAAAAATTTTTAAAAGGAAAAAGACTTGATTAAAAAATCCTAATATTACTTCATCTTTTTCCATAGGCTTTTGACTCTTTCCAACTTCTATTCCTTTCTTTTTCATATGATTCACATAACTTTCAACAAAATCTTCGTCTTCGATATCATCACGACGGATCTTCGATAACAAAAATTGAAAAAATATCAATAATTATAATACGGGATCGTGAATCAGAAATAATTTCCATTTTTTAAAAAAACATGGTATTATTACTGTTTCTTTTTGTGTAGTAGTAGTTTTGCTTTCTTTCTCGACTTGATCATAGATACCAAGCATATAAGCTTCTAATGGATCATCTTCAGTATCCTCCTCATTGATTACAGGTGATTTTGTTTGTTCCATATTTTTATTTATTATGATAAACTCTAAAATTAATATTAATATTAAATAATTAAAATATTAATTGGAAATGATGGACGCATTACATTTAAACTTGTCAAAATTGTTAACCAAGTCTGATTTATAGATATTAGAGTTGGATATCATTTTAAAGCTCGCGCTAATGTTTTAAAAGCAAAGGTCTTTATACTTTAAAACTACTTTGTCTGATAATTGGATTAAAAGTTATGAAGATGATGACATTTTATTTATATTTCTCCAAAATATTTGATGGATTATTCATTTTTATAAATTTTAAAATTTTAAAAGTAATATTTACAATGGAACTGCTAATATACAAAATCTGATATTTGTGATGAATTCTAATACTGATTTGATAAAAGCCATATAATGAATGTCTTGATGGATGAGTAAAATATGAGGAATTTGGCAGAGTTGGAAATAAACCCTTGATAATTTTGATCTGGGATTCTTTTCCATGTAAGATGATGGTTCCATCCAGGGTGTTTTGGAAAAATTCCAATGGTTGAATCTCACTTGGTTCCTTTCATTTTGTGCAAATCAAAGCATAGGCAGACAGGGTTAGAGTTGACAATACCCTGGCCATTATCCAATATGTTCAAGGTGTATTGTGGCTTTGTGTTCCTGATGATAGTGGATGGTTGAGTTGGTAAATTTGGTTGAGGTGATTGATTATCATTTTGAATTGGTGATTGAGATGGTGGAGTTGGAGTTGCTTGTGGTTGTTTGTGATGCTGTTGTTGGATTCTACACTTACATATTGGGTTGAAACAAATTTATATAAGTGATATGTGAGAAAAAAAGATCATATCACTGTATAGATTTGAAGAATTTCACATTTACATATTACTATGTATCTTATGAAATAAAGTGATTGAAATGATTATATGGGACATACTGCAACAAAACCAGACAAAGTGAACATTTGTATTACCAAGAATTTCAGGGATCAAAATTTAG
>CAUDNR010000343.1:17230-34010 GCA_958430865.1 Entrophospora sp. SA101
TACATTGGAATACCTTCTAACGCAACAACGGAATTAAATAAAGCTAAAACAATCACTACCACTATTAAACAAGATATATATCTCCAACGTTTTCTTTCTAAAAATGGTCTAATCAATGAAGTGTAATTCAATCTACTATGCTTTGCCTTTATGGATTGATGAGGATTATCGTTTATTTCATATGAAATTTTAGCTTCTAAATTCCCTAAAAGTTGATCAGGCAACATATTAGTATGATTGTTATTATTACTGATAGTAGTGGTTTCTGTTCGTGAATTGGGTGATTTTGTTTAATAGACGAGATTGATTTATTTTTTACAAATAAAGTAAAATTTTGAATTAAAGGGTCGCACGAATTAATTAAATGTTGATCTTATCAAATTAAGTAAATACGGACCCGAAAATTCAGATACCACTAATACTAAGTTTGTGGTAATAATGTATTTGATGGACAATCACATTTGGAATAATTCATTCATTCATTATTCGTACATTTATAACAAACAGGGAAAAAAATCAATTAATAACGGTTTTGTACCACATAAAAATGCAGTTCAAAATGGTTTTAAGAACGTTTATAACTTTGGAAGCAAAAAAACTATAAAAAAGATTAAAAATGTTTAGAACCTTGTCTACAATGTAACAATGTTGCCTTTTAATTTGTATTAGTAGGTATCTAGAGTTTATGACAAAAATTACATTTGCAATATAAAATTACATCAATTATAAATAAATGTTTTTAAAATATAGTTCTGTTACATTGTAGAGAGATGTTCTGCGAGCTCAAAAAAATTTTCAGAATTAAAAATTCTCATCTGTATGATGAGTTATAGCAGTTTATACAATGCGATTCTCTTTAATTAATTAAAACAAATTGATTTAACATCAAAATTTTAAACCATTTATACGTAACTTTGTAAACAAAATACCCGGGGAAAAAATTAAAAAATTATTTTTAACTATTAGAAGCCTTGTTTATAGTATAACAGAGCTGTTACAAAAAATTATATTTGAAATATAACTGAAGATGATGATGCATTGAGTGATGACCAATCACATACATCACCACCTGGATCATCATCAAGAGCTGTAACCGTTTTTGCAATTGGCCCTGGTAGAAAAATGAAACCTTTTAATTTTGCTTTTAAATCTGACGGGGTAACTGATATATATTCAACACCATCTGAATTACCTCAAGAATGGAGTGATTTATATTTTTGTAAAGGTGTAGCTGAATTAATAGCTTATATGAATAATGACATTGACACTCCTTTATTTGCAATTGAAGAAGAACGAGGTATCGATATTGTGCATATTCATGGTGCTACAAATGCATTGGTAATAGAATTTTTTAATGATTTAGCTAAAGTAGATAATAGATTTAGCAAACCACCACCTGCTATTGTTTACACTTTGCATGATTATTTGGAGGAACAATTATATTCAAACGAGATTATAAATATTTTAAAGTTTATGGATTTGAAAAATTATACAGCCGAAAAACCAACTTATTTTCATGGACAAAGAATGTATACATCATCATTAGCAATCGATCAAGCAGATTATGTCACATTTGTCTCATATACTATGGCAAAAGAAATGGTGGAAGGGCCAATGGATTTCTATCTTAAAGAATTGATTATGCCTAGCATATTGGAACGTGCCAGAACAGGAAATTGGATTGGTATAACTAATGGTATTGATACAACAACTTTAAATCCATTTAATGACACATTATTAATTGAAGCCAATTCGAACTTTCCAAGAAACATTAATTCATTCAACCCGAATGTTCTTATTCCTAGTAATTTTGAGCACTACTATAATGATCTGGTGACTTCTTCAAAAATTAATGCTAAAAGACATTTGGTTAAAGAAGGTCTCCTTAAAGAAAAAGACCTGGATCGTGTGATCGTTTTGTTTGTTGGCAGATTCCAATACAATAAAGGTGTTCAATATTTCCATGAAGCTGCTCAAATCATTTCAGAATTAGGTGCCAAATTTATAATAATGGGACAACCTAATAGTTTTCCAGTGGAAAAGATTGTTAGCATAAGTAAAGAGTATCCAGATGATGTTGTAGTTATTAGTGAGCTTGAATTTCAAAATAATTGGGATGTTTTATATAGAGCTGCTGCTGATATATTATTTGTACCTAGCATAACAGAAAGTTTTGGATTAGTGGCAGCAGAAGGATTATTGTTTGGAACTCCTGTAGTTAGTACAGGTGTTGGTGGATTAAAAGAATTTTTGAGAAATAAAACAAACACTATACTGCCAACATCTTCATCTTCTTCATCCTCGACACCATCAAAACCATCAAAACGGCCGTCACCGTCAAATGACTTAAAGTTCAATTATAATTCATATTTATTCAATTTGTATGAAGGTGATTGGTTTGATTTTTCAGTTGAGGAAATGAGATTAGCATTAAGTACAGCAATCAGTGATATAAAGGAATTGTCAAATGATATTAGAAGTAAAGAAATATTTTTGAGAAAACTGATTAAAGATGCTTTAAATTTAGGTTGGAATAGACATGATGGACCTGTTGATCAATACACAAAAATTTACAAGATGGCAATTGAAAAACATAATTATGATTTAAGTAAAAAAACGACTTATAATAGTAATTTTTTTTACAACATATAATAATAATAATAATAGAAAATAATTTACATAGAATATTTATTTATTAATTTTAATTTTAATTTTAATTTCTAATAAATTTATCCCATATTTTTTTTTAATGATGTTGGATTAAAAAAATAAAGCATTATTCGTTGATATTAACATTAATATTAATTAAATATAGTCTAATATTTTCATTAATTATAACTCTAACGTTGTAGGTTAATATGGGGCATGCTTGCAGCAAAACGAATACGACGCTAAAAGGTATTGCAGGGATTCGAATTTAGCATTCAATAGCCTATTGGAGTAATTAATCCAAAAGTATAGATATTAATAATATGAGGTATTTGTGTTGTCTCCTATATCTTTCTATCATTATAATGACAGTAGAATTTTTCAACAAAAAATAATCATTATAAATATTTTATACAACAAGGCTTTATAGATATATATATACCTAACAACCGAGGTATTTTAATGCTCAGTCTGATTTATTGATGCCACATTGACAATGCATCAATTACTTATGAGCATAAAGGTAATATCGACACTTAATTTAAAAAAGTATATCCACCAACCAGACAGAACTAGTGACGGGTGTTTGACTGTTATAAATTTTTTATAACAATATAACAATATAGTTGTTACATAACATTTTTACAACAGTTAACCATTACTGAATACATACTAATTAGTATTAGTATTAGTATTAAAAAGTATACTAATACGGAAAATGATTTATTTTTAATATGGGAAAGTGGCTTTTTCCCGCGTTTGTTTGACTACATTTGCCTTATTATTATAATCTTAAAATCCGGTTTGATTCAAATCGAATCTAACCGCTTTAAAATTCGACTCGATTCTTAATTACAATTATTGCTATTATTTATATACTAATGAAATTAATTGGAGTAACAACCATGAAGGTGTGAACCTATTAAAGCTGCACTACAAGGTCACCTACCTGAAAAGAAAATACACAGCTGCCTTGGTTTTCTAACCAGGGAAATACGAAAGTACTTGCATGTGTGTGGAAAGGATAGTTCTATTAAATCTAAGCTCAATATGTCAGATTCATTTTATTTTTTTGGGAATGGTTTTTAAGAACTCTAGAACATGGTTGGCATTTAGTCATTGACAAAGAATTCTTGGCCAAATACCAACCATGCTCTACAACTTGCAATTGCAATTGTAATTTGGAACTGAAAATCATTTATTTTCTCTCTATCTCTTTCTTTAAAATTTCATTATTACTTGGGTGAAGCCGATTGCTATTCTTAGTGCAAAACTATATCATTATCATAATATTATTAAAATTACGTCTTCTTTATCACCATCACATCTTCATTTTCATTACTCCCTAAATTGCTTCTATGGCTATTTTTCTAGGGTTGGTTTTTGGTTGATAAAAGTTTTTTTTATGGTGAGAAGCAACTCTATTTTCCTCTCCAAACAACCCACAAATTCCAATTTTGTAAATCTGAGACCTGCTCAGCTTTTTTTTTTCTTACCAACCTTTTCTACAACTCTTCAACATCCTCCATTTTTTTTTATCATTAGCAAGCCTGCTTGACTTTGGGTTTCTGGGCTCCATTCAATTAATTCATTGATAATTTGGTTTTGTTATAAAGGTGGTTTATAATGTAATGAAAATGTAAGTCTAATAAACAATTCACAAAAGAATTTGTTGGTAGAAGCAAGCATTTTCTTAATTAATTACTGATACAGATATCTGCAGTTTGATTTTTTATGTAAATAATAACAGATGTAAATCATATTGGTTTTTTCCTATATATTAATATTGATAAAAAGTTTTTTATTGTTATTTGAATTATTCTACAAGGATTTCCTTCCTATTCATAATTTTTTCGTTCCCTACTCTTGGAATTGAGTATTAAAAATAAATTGAACAAAAAACATCTTGAAGTATTTATTGTTGTTGTTGCTAAAGATGACATAAGACTCCATCAGGTTTTTAAACTAGATCTATTTATCATTTATATAATAAACATTTATTAATTTATATACAATAATAACTGAACTGCTAATAGCAATAAAATACCACCACAATTACTACTAATCAGTTTCTTTTTGTTATTGTTGTCTTCATTCCAATTAAATAACAATATTTTGACTTGCTTCATTTTGAATAGGTAAGTGTTTTTATTCCTATAAGAATATAAAAAAAAATATCATAATTATCAAAAAATCAGAGAGATAGATTCAACTTATTAATTAATTAAAGAAAAAAAAAAATTTTTTTTTGGTCAGACAGCCAAAGGAGGATTCCTCAAAAGATTTAATCTTTTTCAGCTTTAATTTTGCGAAACTAGTTTTATTTGAAATTATCATCATTTCCAAAAACATTCAAACATTATAGAGAAAAAGAGGAATACTTACGATAAAACTACTCGTTGATTTTTTTAGTTTTTTTAATGTAATCAATACATTGACTATAAATCCACTTTGTTCAGTCAGATACATCTTTGGAATCTATGCAAAATTGTGATAATTTTTAATTTTCTGTATATAAGATTTCCCTATTGCGGATTAAATGATAATTGGTTTCTAATCATTAAGATATATAGTAATAGTGTCCAAGCATGTTTTATGGGTGTAAGTTTTTTCGCATTATTACTATCCAATTGATTTTAAAAAATTTTTTGGTTGTTTAAAAATCCTTTTTGTTTTTTAAATGCATTATAAAAAATCAATATATACCTACTATATGATCTTTGCACTATTGGAAAAAGTTGAATATGAGTTATAAGTTAATCAAATATATAATAATGAGAATTCTTTACCTGCAAGTATAATTAATAATTAATAATTAATAAAGGAAAATGTTATCATTCATATTTAAAAAAAAATAAATAATAATAATAGAAGCCTTAAACTTTTACTTCTAAGGTAACCTATTGATCAAATTGATCAAAGCGATATATCTATTAAAAAAAAAATTTTTTTCATAAAATGGGTTTTGTGCGCAATCACGCGACTTTTTTCTATTGAAATAGAAAGTTTCACAATATAAAAAAGATCGACGATCGATTTTGTCACGAGTGTCCACTACAGTCACATATATGTGTGCGCGTTTGTATTCTATTAATAAATTCAAATTTTCTTTAAAAATTCATTTAGACTCAAGATTTGAATAATATTTGTCTGAATATATGAAAGGACTAACCATCAAAGTATTTCGTACATACAATGCATCTCATACCTTCCAAATTGAGCTAAAGAAAGGGATGGAGAATGCTACTACTGTAACAGAGAAAATAGCAGCATATAATAAAGCAAACAGACAGGTTGCTATTTTATGTAACCATCAACATTCTGTCAGCAAAGATCATGATAATCAAATCAATAGAATCAATGATAGGGTAATTTTTTTTATCATAATTATTGTTAATTTCTTAAATAAATTTGCATGTATGTATTCTTTAATATGTTAGGTTCATGCTTTGAAATACCAAAGAAATAGATGTAAAATGGAATTGTTGAATCTTGAGCCCAAATTAAAAAAGAAAGAGCCTCAACTATTTGAACCAGAATTGGACATGGAAGAGGAATGGATAATCAAGCATGAGAAGCAATTGATGGAAAGAGAACATTTGGCAGTTGTAAAAAAATTTGAAAGAGATAATGAAAAGCTTACAGAAGAAGGAAAGTCACCTAAACCTGATGAGCATCTTGAACAATTATTAAAAAACATTGATGAAAAAGAGAAGGTGTTGGAGAATGAACAAAAATCTGGAAAGGTCAATCCAAGAAAAGGACAAACAAGTGAAAAACTCCGGATCCAAATAGAAAAATTGACAGTATGTATTAAAACCACCAAGTTATTAAAACAAGATAAAGAGGACAACAAGACAACTGCATTAAGCACATCAAAAATCCATTACCTAGACCCATGGATCTCTGTTGCATGGTGCAAAAAATATGATGTGCTGATTGCTAAAATTTTCAACAAGTGCCTCCATGAAAAGTTCCAGTGGGCATTGGATGTAGATGTGGATTGGGTGAGTATTTTTTTTTTTAATTAATTTTATTAAATAATAATATATTTAAAATTATTTTTATTATTTTATAGGAATTTGCAGTTATTTTCATTTGGCCATTTTTGCTTTTGCTATTTTAAACTTGTGAATTTGTACATTGTGCTTGGTATTAAATCTCCACCTGGTGGATGGTTATATTTTTATGCCAATAGAAATTTTTTTATAATTTAGATCTGATGATAGTAAGGATTCTATTATCATCATCATTAACTATATTATTATTATTATTAATTTAGATTATAAATATGAAAGCTACAATTTATATATATACACTCCCTCTATCAATTTCATTGTATTATAAATAATGATAAATTTTAGTGATACAAAATAAACTTATTTTATTCCTGTAATCAATCCAAAGATAAATTCATGCTAAGCTTAAAATCTTATTTTCACTTTGGCATTGACTTGGTTGTACTGGCTTTATTCAATTTCAATCTGGCTGATACTTTTCTAGTTACATTTTTAAGAAAACAAATACAAGTAAATTGGTTTTTAAACTAATCCTAAAGTAAGCTTATTCGATTGTTTGTTTATTATTTATTTATTAGATAAGTCGTAACAAATAATAATTTATTTAAAAAAAATGACTATTTAAAAGATTTTTATATGCGCTTAATATAAAATTAGTCAACCATGAAAGTGTTGATGTATTAAATTTATTAATTGCTGCCGATGAGCTTGGTCTTGACTCGCTTTACAATATTGCAATAGTTTCCTTTGTCAATGACCATGATGACTATATAAATAATAACACAGTTAAAATCCTAAGATTAATATACTCTAAAGAAAGATTTGATGGATTGAAAAACATCTGTTTAGTAAAAATTTGCAATTATAGCGAAAAATTATTTCAATCAAGTGAATATGAATTATTGGAAGAACAAATTCTATTGGAGATTCTCAAAAGAGACGATTTTTATGTTGACGAAATAGATGTTTGGGAAAATATTATTAAATGGGGATTAGCAAGACATCCAGAAATTAATAATCATGATGTTGAAGTTTGGTCAGAACAGCACTTTTCCAAAGTTGGAACTACAATAAAAGAATTGATTTCTTCAATCAGATTCAAAGATATCTCTAACAAGGATTTTTATCATAAAATTTCACAATATCAATCGCTTTTCCCCAAGGATTTGTGGAAACAAGTTTCGCAATATTTTATAGTTCCTGATCGATCAACTTTAAATTTATTGCCATCTAGAAATTCAAAACTTGACTCAATTATAATTAATAAAAAGCTACTTTTGCCTTTTGCAAGTTTGATCGACAGAAAAAGTTTGCCATATAGCTTAATCAGTGAAGTTAAATATGAGTTTAAGCTTTTATATCGTAGTAGTAAGGATGGCTTAAACATAAATATATTTCATGGTAAATGTAATGATATCGATAGAACTCTTGCAGTTGCCAAGATACAAAATTCTGATCAAGTAATTGGTGGTTACAATCCATTAAGTTGGAATGGAGGTAGTTTATTTGGTAAATACAAAAGAACAACGGAAAGTTTTATTTTTAATGTAAGCAATAGAAATGATTCAAATACCATACAATACAGCTACGTCAATAATGACAAACATTCAATTCTGTGTGGTATATTGTATTTACCTATTTTTGGTCATGGTAGTGATATATGTTTTGAAGATGATGGCAGTATTGTTAGTAAGCCGATACTTATAATAACATTAATATAGTACATGGTAGTAAATTTGATGTTTTGGAAGTATTTCAAATAATTGATAGGAATATATATAAGTAAATTTCTATTTTTATTTTATTTTACTACTATACTTAATTATTATTCATTTTAAACGACGATTTATTTTATATACATATATCCTAGTTTTTATTAATATTAAAATCAAGTGATTCCTAAAATAAGATTAAATGAACCGTCTTCTTACATTACTCTCTTGATTTTAATCCATAGCTGTAATATATTCACATTTCATTTTGGCATAATCGTATCGCGTGAAACACATCTCTAACCATAAAAGCCATGAATGACCAACAAGTCATATGCCAACACTATGTTACAGCACACCCATATAATAATAAATAATAAAATCCCAGGTTCAAAAAAAAACAAAATATAAAAATGTTTACAAGTCGTGTACACACAGGAGAAGTATTTGAAATTTTAGCCTTGGACAATTCAATTAGTGATGGAGGTGGTTGTTCAATTACGATTGGTAAAACTGGATCTGTTTTAATTGTTTGTAAGAATGGTGATAGCATCTCTGTCAATGGTTTGTACTTTATAATTAATTTAGTCTTGTTAGAATTAAATGATAATTGATTAATTGAATTTTTATTATTTGATTTTTGAAGGAATTTGTCTAACGGTAACAAGATTCGATAGTTTGGCTTCATGATTTGAAGTTGAACTTCCACCTGAAACTCTTAGAAGAACGAATCTTGGAGAATTAAAAATTGGTGATAAAGTAAATTTAGTAAGACCTTTAACATCATCATTTAATGATGAACATTTTCTACAAGTAAGTTTTAACAATCAGTCAATATATATGATTCGTAACAATAACAAAGAAACTTTCCTCTTACCCTCTTCGCCGTCTTCTTTTAACTGCAAGCATAAATGCGATATATGTCAAAGGTCTTATAATCGATTAGAACATTTAGTTCGTCATAGTAGAGTACATACTGGAGAGAAGAAATCACATGAATGCAATTGGGGCAGATGTACCAAAAAATTCTCCAGATCAGATCAACTCACAAGACATCGTCGAACACATAATAACAATTCATTACGGCATAAATTGAAATTATCAGATGGTTCGTCATATATTCGTATCGGTGGAGTAGGATTGGTTGTTAAAACCATTATGCCATTGAAAGAAAGTGGTGATAAAGTGAAATCAAAATTATGATGGTAATAAATGAAAATTATATCGAATAAGAAATATTTGGATAAATAAATTAAAATAAATGACATAGTATAGTGCTTAATTTATCTGATAAATTAAACAAATAATTATACTCTTTATTTCAGTTAATAATATTAATTAAAAAATCAGAATTCCATGATATGGCTAAATTCGGCATATCATAATATCCATATTGGCATTCTATACTCGGAAATTTGATTTCTAATTTCTCTTTAATTTTGCTATGAATTATTTGGATAGCATTATAACAATTATTAACTCCAATTTCAAGATCGGAAGTACAAATCTTATTATCATCTGAAAACTTAAAAGAAATATATGTTTCAAATCTTTCCAATGACTTGTAAATTGGTTCTTCTAAAACATTTATAATATCATCAATAATTTTCCTATGTTTTAAACTAACTTCACGCAATCTTTGATTTGGAAAAGGTATTTGAAAATAATCCAATTCATTTTCAAGTTCCATTCGTGATATATTAAAATTGTCCGCTTTCCGGCTATGATCAAATGGATCCCATAAATATTTACCTGTACGGTAATATTCCATTATATAATGAAAAGCTCTTCCATTTCTATCAAAAAAATATTCATTGTCATTATCAGTTGGTTTTAAAAGACTTTTATTTCTCTCTTGAAACATTGTGCCTAAGAGTGTATTTGGATATTGTGTAAGTGTTGATATATAAGTCACATACTTTTATTTTTTTTTTTTCAAAAATAAAAATTTTAATAATTACTTCAATTAATGTTATAAAAAGCCATTATTATTTGAAGCTAAATATTCACATACTTTAATGCCTCCAACATTCAAAGTAATTCTTTCGTTAATATCTTTGGTTTCTCTTTGATGATTACTACTTTCCTCCATGTTTTTTTTTTTTATGAGGATGTATCCGTTTAATAATCAACAAAACTTTATACTAATACTAATACTAATATGGATATCTAGATATTTTCCCGTTAAATGGGAAGATTTTACAAATGATACACATATAAACTCGATGAGTCGAACGCAAGCAATCAATTGTTTAAAGTACTTTATAATATAAATAAATGTCTGACTTATCGCATTTACAAGTGATAATAGTCCATTTACCAAAATTGTGAAATTATTCACATAATTACATTCCCAAGCCTGAAAGTTATTTCTCAATTCTTCTTTGATTCTTTTGTGATATATTTTGCATATTTTATAACTGTTGCTAGTTTTAATTTTAACAGTACGAGAATGACTATATATTACTTCTTCATCTGTAAAAATAGTGTATCCTTGCTTTCTACAAGCATTCATTGACCCATATATCTTTTCCCTCTAAAAAACCTACAATTTCCTCTATAATTTTTTATGTTTCAAGTCATAATCAAAACCTTTCTTGCGATATCAACAAACAATTTTCTGATACTCTGCTACTGCTACGATATCATTCCATTATATAGTGAGATGCCCTTCCATTTCTATCAAAAAAATATTCATTACTATTATTAGTTGGTTTAATAAATTTTCAAGAAGCATCAAAATATTATCAGAAACAAATGATTGTTATTTAAATTAACCAAATTTTTGGTAAGTAAATAGATACTTTAACAGTGATGTCCGTCTGTATTTTCGTTCTGTGGTCTTTGGAGGCTCTCCTTCCCGAAAATCATATTAAATTATAACTATCGCAGCATTTTTTTCAAACATTTTCACCTTCCCGCAGTACAAAATTCAATCTCCTTCTGGAAAGAGCGGTTGAGGTTCAGCAATGTTAGATGTTGCAGTTATAGTGACAAATCATAATGATATACAAGGATAATATTGTAACTGAGGCAATGTATGCATCAGAAGAAGTTAAACGAGCAAAAATCCATGTTGGTTTGGTTAATACATCAATTCTATTTATAGCCAGGAGAAATCTACATTTTATTTATGTCCATAATATACAAAACGTTCTAAGCTCGGTGACTTATCCGAGCGAAACTATCTGTGTAGGTAGATGGTTTGTTATACAAATATCATTAAACCTGAAACCATTATTTATTTTATTATATAAATATCATTAATACTAACGCTATTTATTTCAAAATTCTTGATAATAATAATAATGAATCTTAGAAATAAGACTAATTTAAATTAGTAATTATATAAAAAAGTAGCTACAATAGCACATGACACAACAATAATTATTTTATTTATATACATAAAATAAAAACTATGCAATTTAATATTGAAAATTTTTTGCCAATATGAAAACATATATATATAAATAAAAAACTCAATTACATTATCATCATTATTTAGAATCCCAACGACGTTTACGTAAAGTTCCCGTAGATTGTTGTGATTGATTTGAAGGAGATTGTGTATTACTATTAGCAGTTGCTGATGATGATGACGAATTAGTAGCAACATTATTGTTATTATTATTATTATTATTATTATTATTATTATTATTAGTTATCGATGAGAATGATGACGATGACGATGCAGCACTTGATCTAAGTAATCCTAATCCTGATTCAGCTGATGTCGCTTTATGAAAATTCATTTGAATTTTTGAAAAAATCTTTTTGGCAGGAGGACCAGCATCAAGATGCGGTGGAGGTGGTATTTGTACACCGCCACTACTACGTCCACCATCATCACTTCCAATTCCTGCTCTTCCTCCTCCAAGTGGAATAGAATTTGAACTAGAACCAACTGCACCACGACCTATACATATAAATATACAATTATTGAATGTTTTTATTGAATAGCACCGACTAAATGATAATTCATAACAACTTACCACTTCCGCCGCGACCTCGTCCACGACCACTTTTTCCACCACGTCTTCCTCTAATCATATTTCTTGATTTGCGGAATCTATTATTCTAATAAATTATTTTTAAGATATACCATAAGTAATACAACATATAACTCGTTTGTACTTTTTTTTTTTTCAAAAAAAATTTTTTTGACAATTACCTGCATTGCCAAATCCATCAAATCAGTTGGGACAATTTGTCCAGCTAATTCAAGATTTCTAACCAAATCACCTGCAAATTTATCTTCTTTCTTTGTAATAAACGTATATGCGGTACCCTTTTCGCCTATGAAATTTTTAAATAAAAAAAAGTAAAAAAATAATAGAGATTTTCGTTATCATCAATCATTCATATTAAAATTATCAAATAAATAAATAGTTGGTGATAAAATTTACCCGCTCTTCCTGTCCTTCCAATTCGATGTACATGAGAATCAATATCTCTTGCGATATCATAATTAATCACAGTCTTAACTGATTTGATGTCAAGACCTCTTGCTAATATAAATACAATAGAAATGAATTTCTAAAATTATCACAATAATAAAAATAATAGCAAATCATTATCAACAGCTACTATAAAACACGTACCAGCTACATCAGTTGCCACCAACACAGAAAATTTACTATTCTTAAAATCTTTTAATACTTTGTCACGTTCTGACTGCATCATATCACCATGCAAAGCGCCGCCTTTTAAATTTAATTTATAAATATTAGGATAAAAAACTATTCCAACGATCAAATTTTTAAATCACAATACATACATTCATGACCAGCTTGTCGAAGATTCAGGGATAATTCGTCAACTCCACCTTTGCGACTAACAAAAATTAAGACGCTGCCATCTTTATTTTTATAACCAATTAAAAATAATTAAATAATTGAGCAATAAAATACGAGGTTAAAATTAAATAATATGTAAGGTTCACTCACCAACACAAAGTGCCACTAAATTCGAAATCAGCCAGTCCCATTTATACCCATCATCGGTTAGAATAACAAATACTTGTGTGATATCAGTATTTGCCTAAAAAAGTTATTCCCGTTTGTTAAGAAATTTTAAATATCTATTTATACGTATGTGTATATTTGTATACCTGTCCAATATTGCCAATTGATATTCTAATAGGTTCTGTTGTAACTTCACGAGCTAATTTTTCCACTTTTTTGGGAAAGGTTGCACTAAAAAGTAATGCTATTTATAATAATATTTATATTTAAAAATAGTTAGAAATAAATTGATAAATAAGCAACATTGAGAATCTCTGCAAATCAATTAATCAATAAATCGAGCATTTACTTTGTCTATCTGGTCGGATATTATCACATATGGATCGTACTTGTGGTTCTAGATATATTAACGTAACGTTGAATCATAATGATATATCTGGTTAATATTATTATCATCATTATTGCTATTATTATTACTGTCGTTTGTGTTGTTATCATTAATTTACCAAATCCAAGATCAAACATTCGATCAGCTTCATCAAGGACCAAGAAACTAACTCGACGGAAATTTGTTGCTTTCATTTTTACCATGTCAATAAGTCTTCCCTGATTTCATATATAAATATTTAAATAAATGTTTTTTCATCAAAAAAAAAATTTTTGACATAATAGTTATTGGTAAAAAAAAATTTGGGTTTTTTTTTTCTTAAACTTACTGGTGTACCAACAAGGATTTCTATATTACCCTGTCTCAGTTCTTTGAATTGATCCATTTTAGAGGCACCGCCATAAACTGCAGCAACTCTGCATTTAATTAGAAAGCAAAGTATTTGGGAAGCAGAGAGAGACAGTAGTGTATGCGTCGATAGGATTTTTTTTTTCTAACAATTTTATATATATGTATATGAGAGATCAAATTCTATGATTTCTACCTCAATCCGTAACTCTTTGCAAATTTTTTGGCTTCAATGTAAATTTGACTTGTCAATTCCCTTGTAGGCGCCAATATTAATCCAATAGGTCCTTCTCCTGATTAATAAGGAAGGATTTGAAATATAATATTTAGTATATAGTGATGGTACATATATAAAAAATAATCTTTTTAATACCTTTTTTAAGTTCTTCTTGATCCATTATGTGTATCAGCATTGGCCATATGAATGCTGCTGTTTTACCAGAACCTATTAATAAGAATTTATTAATGTTGTTGTATCATTATTAACAGTTTCAACTTTCTGAATTGCAAAATTGATCTCTACCTGTTTTTGCTATGCCAATAATGTCTCGACCAGATAATGCAACAGGTAGTGCCTAATATAATTTTTTGAAAATTAAAATAAATAAATATATGTATATTCTTTGATAACTTGTATAAATGAATAAAATGCCTGTTTTTGGATTCCAGTAGGTTCAGAATATCCATATTTTATAATTGTATCTAATAAAGCCTCGTCAAAACCAAAATGTGCGAATGAAATACAAGGCTTTGCTGCATCGACGCCAGATACATGCATATCTATTGAAAATCATAATACGTGATTAATTAATCGGATCTCGAAATAAAATATAAATAACACTTATATTACCAAGTTCAACTTGTAATTGTTTAATACGATCATCAGATAAACTTGCAATTTCAGGATGTTCTTCATAAAAGTTTTTCTCAATTTCAATATAATCAATCTTTGAATGATCTAATTAACAACAACAACAATAATAATATAATAATAATAATAATGTTATTAGCAAGATGCATATGTGTGTATATTTATATTTGATATTTTATGTTTTATATGTGAATATCATTATCTTACCTACTGGTGCCAATGGTTCAACATCTTTGCGTTTTTGCTCTACAATAGGATTATCATCTGAATCATACCTAGTATTCCATGTATACATATAATTAGCAATTGATTTATTGATTAAATTTTATCATTATTAATGAAAAATGGCTTTACTCAAGTTGTGCATCAATAGCACGAGCAGTTGCATAAACTTCTTCATCTGAATTTACATTCTAAATAAAAAAATATTTTTTTAATTAATTAATTTTAAGAAATATTCAAATCAAAAAATTTTTAAAAGGAAAAAGACTTGATTAAAAAATCCTAATATTACTTCATCTTTTTCCATAGGCTTTTGACTCTTTCCAACTTCTATTCCTTTCTTTTTCATATGATTCACATAACTTTCAACAAAATCTTCGTCTTCGATATCATCACGACGGATCTTCGATAACAAAAATTGAAAAAATATCAATAATTATAATACGGGATCGTGAATCAGAAATAATTTCCATTTTTTAAAAAAACATGGTATTATTACTGTTTCTTTTTGTGTAGTAGTAGTTTTGCTTTCTTTCTCGACTTGATCATAGATACCAAGCATATAAGCTTCTAATGGATCATCTTCAGTATCCTCCTCATTGATTACAGGTGATTTTGTTTGTTCCATATTTTTATTTATTATGATAAACTCTAAAATTAATATTAATATTAAATAATTAAAATATTAATTGGAAATGATGGACGCATTACATTTAAACTTGTCAAAATTGTTAACCAAGTCTGATTTATAGATATTAGAGTTGGATATCATTTTAAAGCTCGCGCTAATGTTTTAAAAGCAAAGGTCTTTATACTTTAAAACTACTTTGTCTGATAATTGGATTAAAAGTTATGAAGATGATGACATTTTATTTATATTTCTCCAAAATATTTGATGGATTATTCATTTTTATAAATTTTAAAATTTTAAAAGTAATATTTACAATGGAACTGCTAATATACAAAATCTGATATTTGTGATGAATTCTAATACTGATTTGATAAAAGCCATATAATGAATGTCTTGATGGATGAGTAAAATATGAGGAATTTGGCAGAGTTGGAAATAAACCCTTGATAATTTTGATCTGGGATTCTTTTCCATGTAAGATGATGGTTCCATCCAGGGTGTTTTGGAAAAATTCCAATGGTTGAATCTCACTTGGTTCCTTTCATTTTGTGCAAATCAAAGCATAGGCAGACAGGGTTAGAGTTGACAATACCCTGGCCATTATCCAATATGTTCAAGGTGTATTGTGGCTTTGTGTTCCTGATGATAGTGGATGGTTGAGTTGGTAAATTTGGTTGAGGTGATTGATTATCATTTTGAATTGGTGATTGAGATGGTGGAGTTGGAGTTGCTTGTGGTTGTTTGTGATGCTGTTGTTGGATTCTACACTTACATATTGGGTTGAAACAAATTTATATAAGTGATATGTGAGAAAAAAAGATCATATCACTGTATAGATTTGAAGAATTTCACATTTACATATTACTATGTATCTTATGAAATAAAGTGATTGAAATGATTATATGGGACATACTGCAACAAAACCAGACAAAGTGAACATTTGTATTACCAAGAATTTCAGGGATCAAAATTTAGT
>CAUDNR010000344.1:0-13524 GCA_958430865.1 Entrophospora sp. SA101
CATTATTGTTATTGCTGCTTGTATCAAGTGTTTTTAATTGTATCAAGCGTTTTTAATTACGTCAAGTGGTTTTACTTTAGTCAAGGGCTTTCACTTTAGTCAAATAGTCAAAATGACCCTGGTGAGAAACTACCTTTAGTCAATACTTTAGTTACGTCAATGACTAAAGTCAAAAGTTTCGTCATACATCATTATTGCCACCAAATATGTCTCTAGATAATTTTACAGATATTCGCCGACTAATCTTTTAAGTAACCAAATTTAATATTTAATACTGCAAAAATTTTGTTATAATTCTATATTTAGTATAGATACAAATATAGCAAATAGCAAGTTGAAATCGAATCCAAAGTTGAGGGGGAGATATCATGGGAATTTGAAAAATAAATTCCAAAAATAAAGAATAAGAAGCTGGTTAATACTATGTTCTTTTTTATTATTATTGTTAAACAGATATTAATATTGATACATACAGTCAACCCTGTCACTGCTGTAAAAAGTCATTGTCGACAATAAATAAAATAATAAAATTATTTATTGAAATATTAATCTTTCATTGTTACCTTTTTTTTCAATGATCTAAAGGCTTTGAATTTTTATAATCTATTTCTATATCACCTTGTTGATGAAAATCAAAAGCTGTCACAAAGGCGATTACAGCATTTTCTGTTGAAACTTTAGGTGCAATGTTACTCTCAACAATTTCTTCCTCTTAAGCTGGATTAAAAGAGGCCATTATTTCTTCCTCAACCTCTGGAGTCACTAATGTCTATGAATATGGCTCTTACCTTGCTTACATTCTGTTTTGCCTCGATATAATGCTTGATTTTTATGGTGGACATCATTAGCGTTGGCTGCGATGGAAATCTTTTATTAATAAACAGAAGGTCTTTGATATTCTGTGCAAGAGAATAACAAATAGTAATGGTGACAGTACTGTTGTTGCATTTGGGTGATGATAAATTCTCATCAACATCACGTGGGCATGCTCCAGGTCCTGTAAAAGAATTTTGCCGAGAGCTTTCTAGACACTGCAAGGTGGTGAACATTGATGAGTTCCATACTTCCTCAGTCTGTTCTTTGCGTGATGGGTGGTTTGATAATCATCAAAAATTCTGGTCCGTCAGAGTCTGCAAATCAGTCTGTCTGACACATTGGAATCAAGATGTTGATGCTGCCCGTAACATAAGGAACATTTTTTTGCACGCAAACACTTATGGAGAAAGAGATCTAATCCATTTATAATGGGGACTTACTGACCTCTCTGTTGCCATTTTAACTGTGGCAGGATATGTCTAGCTGGTGGCAATACCAGCAGCAATGATGACTTTCTATGAAGCCACAATTAGCTATAGGGAGGATCTGGATCTTCCTGATTTAGTGTAATAAGGTTTACTTGTTATATATAGTTATAATAACTAATACAAATCACATGATTTTTTAATAATGAAATTTTTTATAAAATCATATTATTATTATATCAATATTATTACATCGATATTATTACAATAATTACTATACTATTAATTCATTCATTCAAAAAGGTTCAGCTTTGATAGCTGGTCTGTAAACATGAAGATGAAAATCTCGTCCTTGTATGTAATTCCCATCATCACTTTTTGTTATAGTGGTTATAACCACTATCATAGTTAGCCTTATTATAGTAATTGCTGTTAACCTTACTATTGTTATCACTATTATTATTATAGTTTGCTGGAGTCGGTTTCAAAAATTCGGCCGCATCTTGCATGAGTCCCAATTCAATTCTTTCCGCTTCTTTTCCAGATAGTTCTTCTTCCACAAAAAAGCCAAGTTCATTCTTAATATTTTTATGAGAAGAACAAGGTTCGGCAACCGGATCCTTATCTTCAATGAAATCATTCAAAAGCCTATCATTGTCCACAGGTGTCCTTCCAATTGACATTTGATAATATTCAAGTTGTTCAGCTATAATATCAATCTCGGATGTTCTAATCTCATCATACAAAATCTTAAATACAATGGTTGAAATGTGATCTTTGGCATCTGTTTTAGTCACAGACCCTTTCGAAGGATTAAATTTACGCTTTCCAACAATAAGGGAAAGATAATACAAAGCATCAGTGTCAAAGAATGATTCGTTTCCTATAATATCAGCGTTGGAACTAGTAGTGGCAGTGTTGATTGAGACGGTAGTGGTGGTGGTTGTGGTGGTAGCACCAGCAGAATTGGCTGTTAATGTAGCGCTAGCAGAATCAGCTATCGCTTTTGCTATAGCAATATAATCAATACAATCACCAGTATTAATGTTTATTGATGATGCTGATGGCAGATCAATGTCTACAAACAATGGAACACCAAGATTATATTTTAGCATAAATCGTGCCAAGAGAATCCTAGGCGGTGGTGTTGACTGTGGTAGTGAATCAGGAATAATGGGTATGCCGAGTTGTTGATATTGTTGGTTTAACCAAATCTCACATGGTGGTAATCCGTTTCCTGGCAAGGTAAAATGAGAAATTTGTCTAACACCTTTACCAAACACCGATTTCTTTGGCCCCAACTTGTAATTGAAAATAAGTGTACGTTGGATGTGAAGCGCTTGTTTTCTGTAAGTTTTTGTCAGATATTTCAATGCCACTCTGGATGCATCCTCTTTAGCATCCCGTTTCCTCCCATGTGTAGTTTCTGATTGCCAACACTGGAAATCATACCTTAATGTGCACCTGAATTGACATTTTATCAATTTCTCGAATTCATATAGTGGTCCAATAGGAAGATTTAGTTTTTGATGAAACATCAATACAATTCCTGTTGCTGAAAATCTTGATTTTACTTTGGAATATAAATCCATGTCACTTGAATCATCATCATCATCATCAACATTATTGTTATCATTGGCTTGATTGGTTTGATTAATTGTTTTTTCTACTCTTTTGATATTAGGAGAAGGAACAGGCGGAAGAGAGGTAATAATAGGATTGTTAACAAGTGGAATAGGATGATGATGAGAAGCAGAAATTGTATCTTTTATATTTCTTGTTATTTCCATTTTTTGTAAAGAAAAATCATAGGAATCTTTTTTAAATAATGACTACTGTTTACTAATATAGACAAAAAAGGCTATAATGGCAATAATAATAAAATAAGATTATTTACACAAGAATGGTTTTCCTGTCAAACAGAGAAATTCACAAGGTTATAAAAAATAATAAAATCTAAAGTTTTTTTTTATTGTTTATAATACATACAGAAGAAAAAATACTTTACACAAAGAAAAAAAAAAGAAAGAAAATAAGAAATTTAAATAGATGAATATATAATTAATTATTTATTTATTCTTCAATAAAAATGAAAAAAATGAAAATTTTCTAAAATAAAAAAAAATAAGTTAATAATAAATGATGTAAAAAAGAGCAAAAACAAAAAATATTTTTTTTAAATAAATCTATAAAAATAATTTACAATGTTAATCGAAAAATATTTACAAAAAAAAACAAGAAAAATTTTTCTGATTGAACAATTTTTAAAATTAAAAAAATAAAAGAATATACCTACAACTCCAATTGTCCATTAAAAAATTTGAAATATATTTTTTTGGTTCAAACCAATCAATACCTAATAAACAACACTCTTCAATCCCAAGAAAAACCCCCAAAATACTATAATATTCATTGTATCTATTATAAATACTAGTAGAAAAATTTGTTGTTGTTGTTATTATTATCATTATTAAACATTTTTCCAGAACCATATTTAGAATTTGATCCATATCCGTTCATATTATTTGTAAAGCGACTGGAATTTGATCCAAAACCCCCTCCACCTATTTGGTTTTGAACAAAATTTCCCATTGATGATGATGCTGGTGATGATAATGGTGGTGGTAGCGGTGAGTTAGCATAGCCAGTTGGTAAAGCAACATTATATCCATTTGATATCAATTCATTGTAAGCGTGTTGTGGCATTGGCTGTATTTGTGGTGGTGGTATTCCATGATATCTAGTTGGAATTGGGCCGGAAAATTCATTTGGAGACGATTCATTAAATTTGCTACCTAACATATTATAACCATCAGACGAATGATGATGATGATGATGATGATAACGATTGTTATTATTGTTGTTACTATTGTTATAGCCTCCAGGCGAAGGATATATTCCAGGCGAGCCGTAAGTTATGGGTGTATTATAATGAGCTGTTGGACCATATCTTAAAGGAGTATCATATCCAGTTGGTGAGGCAAATCCACTATTAGAACCATAACCATATTCACAATAAGATGTTTCTGGTGCAGAATAACTGCCAGAATCAGATAAAGAGCTATAATATTCATAGTCCGAAGATGGCGAATTAGTAAACCTTTTGTTACGACGTCCAACAGGTGATTGGAGTCCAAGTTCTCTCATTATTTTTTCTTCGCGTTCTCTTTCTTCTGAGAGCATCATTTCAACTTCAGTTACATCAACAGTACTGTTCAATGCTGCTGTGCCTTGAGATATCATATCTGACAACTTTTCATTAACTTTAAGCAACAACTCGTCTTGATCCATAGGTCCTCCGCGCCCATTATTTGTTCTTTGTGTACTTTGAAGTTCAACAGAAGAGGTTTTTCGTCGGAGTAATCGTCGACCACGACGTACGCGAATTTGTCTACGGCGTGTTGGTGTAGCAGGGACAGATGAAGTATCTGTTGATTGATCTTCATTTTGAGGGATTGAAAATGATATTTTTTTGGGTGATGTTGAAATTTTAGGTAAGTTTGCAATATTTTGCTGACCTGTATTGTTATTTGTTGATGTTGCAGGCTAAGAAAATAATAATAATAATAATAATTATTATTATTATTATTATTATATTATTATTTTGATTTTATTATTAACAATAAGACATATATTTAAATATTTAAATATTAAACTAACCATAGTCCAAGAACTATCATAAGGTGGTGGTGGTTCATCTTCATCGTTAACTGACCAGGAACAAGAATCTTTTCTATCATGTCCATGATTTATGTTACGAGTATTATTTTTATTAATTTTGATTTTGTTGTTTGTAGATTTATTATTATCATCATCTTCTTCAAGGTCACTATCACTTAACTCATCATCATTTAAATCTGTTTCATCACCATCCGCAATCGTCAATACATTATCTTCTTCATACATATCATAAAATGAGTTATTGCTATGATCGTCTTCATCTGTCTTTAATGTTTTATTAAATGTTTGATATGCTTCAGAAGCTACTGCAGAAGTATATGCTGCTATTTCGGTAAGTTTGTATAAAAAACTTGTTGTCACGCTACTCTTTTGTTTTGCATTTTCTAAATTTTTGTTATTATCATTGATATTATTATTGTTGCTATTACTATGACTACTACTACTATGACTACTATTATTAATATTATTATTATTATTATTACTAAATTTCAAATTCTCTTCAGTCGACAACGTCTTGGTTATTATTTGCTTTTGTTGATTTATTTCAATATTTTTTCTTGTATTTTTTGTTTGTGAATTAATCCCTTTTACGTGGGAAGTTGACTGCATTTTTTTTTTTTTTTTTTTGATTCAAAAGAAAAGAAAAAAAAATTTGTTTGAAAGAAGATTAATATATAACATTACATTAAATACAAACAAAAAAATGGTATAAATATAAATAATGTCACAAGGAAATTAATTACAGGGGCAAAAATTCTTGTCCGTTTTTTCAAGAAGCTCCAGATATATATAGAATAATATTAAAAATCCAAATTAAAATGTGAATTGATATTCGTGTAACATTATGGAAATCGGTCTTTCTAAAAAGGAGCACCAACAAATAACTTTTTTGAGAAAACCTTAAATTATAGTGAAAGATCGATCAAAATAGAAACGGATCTCGGGGGAATCAAAATATAAATTTGTGCTCCTTATTTTAGAGAACGCTCGTCTCGAAAATTTTCTCCAATATCTTTAGCATAACCCACATCAAGTTGTTTTTCCAATGACCAACTTCAATTAGCGATTTTGCAAAATAACGAACGCTTTATAAAAATATAACGATTTCTATTAAAAAAATAATGCAAGGTAAGCGTTTAGTCACAATGTTAGTAAAACATGTTAAATATGTAATTAGTATTCGTGTATTTTTATTTATGCATTCGTATGAAATTTGGAGATGTTTCTCAATAACTTACTTACATATTAAAAATTGGCCCTTTTGGTAGAAAAGGTATTGGAACATGTGTAATCATGGTTTTGTAACCTCCTAGAAATGACGTCATTACACACAAATAAATATCAGATTTACTTAATTTTCTAGTTTTTTCCAGTGATTGTTGTTTGTTTGTATTTGTTGGTTGTTTCCGATGATCATAATAATAATAAAAATTTGTGTGCTGGTTTTCCATTTGGGACCTAAATTATTCCTCCCCCCGAAAAATGAAAAATAAATTTTATTGGATATTACTATATATAGTTTCAATGTTTGTGCGTTTTCTTTCTTCTACATTTGGTAATTTTACCGTTTAATATGTATCATGTAACAACTAATTTACATCAATTAGATTGATAGGTCAAATTTCAAGCCAATCGTTCAAGATTAAACAAGATGGCTGATCATCAACAATTTTATTATGAATGGACCTTTTTATAATTAACATCAAGTGAAACACCACGAGGATTTTTCTTTCCGTTTTTAATTTCTCTTTTTATAGCAAACAAAGATACAAAAAATACGTGTAGGATGGAAGGTTCGTAACAAAGACTTTCTCTCTTTTAATAATTTTCTTATTTTAATAATACCATTTATCTACTCTTTGTCTACACCACCTATTCAACTCTATCTTTTAGCATAACCATTTCCAGTAAAATTATATTATTAAAACCAGGTTTGGTCGAAGAATTTTGTATGTTCCTATTCAGAAAACAATCAGTAAACGAATGACAGAAACCCGAGAACAATACATATTAATATTAATATGTTTAACGGATAATATTTTCTTGGACTATTTCCTATTAAATAAATAAATAAACAAATGTTTTAAAACTATTATTTGCCTACTTTACATTGTATTATATTGTGTATAAATCATCAATCTTCTTGATCTTACTTCACCTTTTAACTAATAGAAAGCATATTTAAGAAAAATATATCTATTTTATAACAAGTTTTTAATCACGTTTACTATAGCCAACTTTTAATATTAATCAATCGAGAATACAACGTGATAACGGATGCCCACTATATTTAGATCAATAATATTATTGTTGTTATTATAAGGGATAAAATGTCATATAAGAAACGAGAATAAGTTAATTACACCAGTGCCCATGAACTATAATATGCAAACGATCATAAGCTGACTATTCTGCTAGTACCTGTGACCAGGGTTGATTACACCAGTGCCTATGAGCCATATAAGAATGATCATTTGGTGGGAAGAATTATTATCATTAAAATATCAATGATTTGATTAATTCAATACAAAAATATTAATATGTAATGATAACGAAATTCGATCCGAATCACCAGTGTTGATTCATTTCATTTGAATCGGGCACTAATCTGATTCAAATCAATTTATACTGTCTAATCTATTTAAAGTTATTTCAATAAATTGTAATTTGATTAGAATCTGATCAATATATATTAATATGTACATATGTAAATAGAAAAAAATGAAAATTTTATTATTATAATGGTTATTTGATAGTTAGGCCTTTTTAAGATTTGTATTACTTTATTTTGTTGCTATAAAAACAAATAAACGTAAACAAAGATTTACTTAATTCAAAAAAATGTCTTTTAATAAATTATCACAGGAAAGAATACAATTTGTGCGTAAAGCTTATTTTGAAATATTTAATAATGCTATGTCAATTGCACAAGATGTTTATAATAATAGTTCATCAAATTCATCAAATATATCTCCTATAAAAATTCGTAAGAATACATTTTTATCATTAGTAGATAGAGACAAAAAACTTTTACCAAATGAAAAAGAATATTGCAAGAAAAGATATACTTATGATGTCGAATTACAACATGCAATGCACAAAGATGGCATACAAATAGAATGTAAAAAATGTAATGCCACAAGATATTCAACTAAATTTTGTGAAAACTGCATTAGTCTTCATTTACAAAAATTTTACAATACTTGGACTTCAGGAAATAAAGCTGTTGATAATTTTATTCAAAAATGCCAAAAACTCTCAGCTCTTCCAAAAAATATAATGGAATGGATTACATTCGATCAATTTGAAGATTTGGAATATTTATCTAAGGGAGGATTTAGTAGTATTTACAAGGCAACATGGACAAGAGGATATATAGATGATTTTGATGAAAATAAAAATGAATTAAGTCGTCGTGGGGCACAACATGTAGTATTAAAATGTTTAGATGATTCAAATACTATTGGAAATAAATTTTTTGATGAGGCTAGTAGTAATTTCATTTAAAACAAAATAAATAATTTGTATAATATTAAATTAATTGATTTTGTTTATATTTCCAGGCATTGAATTATTGTAAAATTAAAACAGATATGATTATTAATTGCTATGGTATAACTAAATTTCCCAATGGAAATTACGCAATGGTTCTAAGTTATAGGCCAGAAGGTGATTTGAGAAATTATTTACGAAAGAACCATTCAAGATTAACTTTAAAAGATAGAATTACACTTTTTAGATATTTATGTAATTCATTATATTATATACATGAAAATGATTTAATACATTGTGATTTACATAGTGGTAATATACTAGTAGATGCAGGTAATTGTTTTATTACAGATTTAGGGTTATGTGGACCAGTTGATGATAAATCATCAAATGAACTTTGTGGGATCATACCATATATTGCACCTGAAGTTTTTAATGGGAAAAAAAATACAAAAGAATCAGATATTTATAGCATTGGAATGTTAATGTGGGAAATATTTGCTGGTCATCCACCATTTGATAATAGAGCTCATAATTCAGATTTATGTTTAGATATTTGTGATGGATTAAGACCAGAAAATTTGCCAGGCATGTCAGAAGATTATAAACAAATGATGCAAAGGTGTTGGGATGGTGATCCATCTAAAAGACCAACTATCGGAGAACTTTGGAAGTTTGCTAGCGAATATTTAATAAAAGTTTGTAAAAATAATAGTTGTGGTGTTAGTAGTGGTGGTAATAATGATAATATCAAAAAAATAATCAAATTTGTCAAATTTCCAAAAAGAAAAAAACCAACACCTAATGACAATAATGATAATTCTATCGATGATAGTAATTTACAATCGGAAAAATATGAAAAACATCCACAAGCATATCATACAAGTAGAAGACTCAGTGTCATTAATTCTAGTTATGGAACAATATACGATCCTAGTATTCCATTAATATTTGAACAAAGTACAGAAATCAATATTATTACTGATTGATTGATCGTAAATATTTATTATTTAAATAATAATTTTTTTTCAATTCATGAAGATATAGAAAATGTCATTGTAAGCAATGAACTTGAAAGGTAAATGAAAGCTGACGATGAAATTAAAATAATTGAATAACTATCTATAATTTTATAATTATTATTTTTTAAATCTTATTATTAAATATGATGCGTGTGAATTTTAAATTTGTGTACTTTTTAGAATTATTTAAACTTTTGATTGGCTAGTTTAATTTTCACTCAAAAATAAAAATAAAAATAAAAGTAAAAATTTCAAATGGATAAAACAAACAAAAATCATTTCTTAAAACAAAATGTCATTTTCTTTCTTGTATAAAATGGTTTTTTTTGTGTTGATTGATATTAATCCTTGACTAACGAAAAAATTTTATGAGATTCCTTTTAATAATTAAATTAATTATAGTGACAGTCATAGACATAATAATAAAATAATCAATGAGTTTAAATTTCAAAAATAGCAAACTTCAAATAATATTTATTATAATATTTATTATTAATAATGCATTTTCTGATTATAGTGCAACACGTTATGCAGCTGTTAGTGTAGTGGTGGATAATAAGCTTTACATTTTTGGAGGTATAAGCTTAGACAAGGCAGTAATTACAACAGATTCATTATTTTATGTGGATTTAACTAAAGATTTTGATGTTACAAATGTACCATGGGTAGAAAATGACAAATTACCTATAGGAATTTCTTGGTCTGTAGGTGCAGTTGGTGGACCAAATAAATCAACAATATTTTTATTTGGTGGAAGTATGGTAAATCAAATTAGTGGTAATCGTGATTTCACCAACTTGCTTTATGCATATGATGTAAATACAAAAGTTTGGAATGTTCCAAAAACAGCTGGTACTGCACCTATGATTAATCGTAGAGAAAGTAGTGCTGTTGCAGATGATAAAGGAAAAATGTATATTTTTGGTGGATTAGCAGATGGTGTTACTGGATCTTCTACCTTTCAAAGCTTTAATGATATGTATATTTTGAATACAATAGACCTGACTTGGAGTTTAGTCTCTACAACTAATCCACCATTGGCAACTTATGATCATACATCAACTTTATTACCTGATGGTAGAATTGTAATTATTGGTGGAAGAGAAAGTTATGGAGGAGGTACAATTATGGCCAACATGTATAAAGTATGCATTTATTTTATAGATTTGTATAGAAAATATTGATTATAAAAAGTAAAATATTAATATATTTATTTTATAGATAAAAATTTTTGATACAAGTAGTTCAAATTGGACAATTATGGTAAATATTTAATCAATTAAAATATAAAATTTACAAGATTCTTTAGAAAAAAAAACAATTTAGTTTCAATTTTCTTACACTTGATAAAATTTTAGACAGCAAGTGGACCATCACAAATCCAACCTCGAGCTGGCCATTCAGCTGTACTTTGTAATAAATTTTTAATTTAAAATTTTTTAGAATTTTTTTAAAAAATATACTAAAATTATATATGTTATGTAGCAAAGGATGGAAGAATAATTGTTTATGGTGGTGATGGATGGCCTGTAGAATCCACTACATTTCCTGAACTTCTGGTGTTAGATACAACCACAAATCCTTTTCAATGGTCAGCACCCAATTTTTCAAATGTTAATCGTGCCCTACCTGTAACATATCATTCAGCTAATTTAATTGGAGATCAAATGATAATAAGTTTTGGTAGATTTTTTACTTTTTAAAAAATTTTTGTTTTTTCAACTTTGAAGCTAATTAATAATTAATTAATAAATTGCATATGTATATAGGAAATATTACAAATGATGTTTCAAATCCAAAATCATCTACTTCAAACACTTATATACTTGATATTAAAGATTTTATTTGGAAGGCAAATTATTCAGCATCTGCAGTAACACCACCACCATCACCACCATCACCACCAGATACACCAACATCGCAATCAACATCAACAACATCATTAAACACTGTTCAAATATCAATAATAATAGTAATTGCATTTTTAGTTGGAATAACATTAGGTGTGATAGTGACATTCATAATTGTGAAATATCGAAAGAGAAGAAATATTGTAGAAATACCTAGTGATCAAGAGTCTCAACAACCCAGAAATACTCATAATAATGTTGGTGGTATTGGTCCATGACAACTCTATTAAGATTATTTATATGTATTTACAACCTTAAAAATTAAAGTTTTTTAATCTTGTGTCCTAATTTTATATTTATATTATTTTGTATAAATACATTAGGACTGAGTTTTGAATGTAATTACAATTTTATCATTTCATAATTTTCCAGCATGGAACCTTTAAAGGAAAAGCTGATTAATATATATCATCATATTGAACTAATTTCTACTCATTATGGTATTATTTTACCAAAATACTCTATTTTTATCTTCATGTATCAAATTTAATAGTTAGATGTACTCGAATTCATAAAATTCCATATCCCATTATTAAAAATGACAACAAAATTCTATTATACCCTTTGTCAATAATGTGCTTATGCTTATTCTGATTCTGATATTGTGAATACTTCTCAAAATAAAATAACAAGGTGATGGTTAGAATGAGTAGGATTCATGGTATGTTTCCCACGAGTCATAAGTCTGTTGTCCTTGGATTTATTTCTGTAAGACATATTATTCTGGATAATGACGCATACTATTATCAAAGCATAGATCAAGACATTCAAGTTCATTTGGTAGAATTTTTCTTAGAAAAGTAATCAGTGTGAAAAATCTTCACGCACGCAAGATTTTGAATTTAAACATCTGTTCCATTATCTAGTATGCTTATCTTTTTCAAACACACAGTAAGAGAAGAAAGGATAGAATCTACAAGGCAGCTCATACTAAATCCATTAAACAAGGATGGCTCAGAGGTGGTGATCCTTTGTGAAAGGATCTAGAAACTCTTATCAAAGAGATTAGTAATGTAAAACCACTTTTGTGCTCAGAACGCAAGGAAGCCATTACACTTGAAACAGATTTTGCTCAACTAATTTGTAGTCACGTAATCCATTAATTATACTTGCAAGAAAAGTAATGGTTGCCCTATGAAAAATAACATATGGAAAGGTACTGAATTGATGATGGTTTCCAAAATTTTGCAACTGTGAGAAAATCAAAAGGTTTTGCCATAAGTCGAAATTTGGTTTGACTTTGACTTTTGATTTAGTTTTGACATATAACTTTTAATTTCGTCTCTTCAGCAACCAACATATACTAATAATGCAACATACGGAATTCAATATAGTAAATCACGTGTATAAAAACATAATAATAGTCTTAAAGATATATATACTTGCATTTATCACAATACTTTGTTGGAACTCAAACCAAGTTAATTTTAATGATGCGAAAACAACTACTGAAAAATTTCAGGAACGTTATAAAACAACAAGTGTCAAAAGGAGGAGAAAATACCAAAGAAGTTGCAGCAAACTTAATGTTTGACGGAACTTGCAGCTGATATATTTACTCCTCAGGCAATGAAGATACTAGAATCAATTTAACAATGTTTACATCGTTAAGAAAACAAAAGTGATTTTCTCACGTGGCTTGTAACACAAAAAATTAAACAAGTTAAACAAATTAATAAGGAATAATTGACCTTGCTATAAGTTATATAATTATTTCAAAGACTATGAATCATTGGGCAAATTCTCAGAAAATGTAGTTAATCTTGGTCAAAAAATGCAAAAAAAAGATGATGCGTAAGTAGTGATAATTATTTTAAGAATGAGGCATTTTATTTTATTTTCAGTGAATGATTTCTTGGGAGAGTTTTAAGGACTTGGTGAGAAACAGAATTATCAGGCGTTGTAATGCAGCAATTACTGGCTCGATTTGTCTAGAACTATATAAGAAAAAAGTATCATGACTTGGTGTGACAAATAACAAGAAATGTAAAAAGTCATTACAGTTCACCGTGTAACATTGAGAAAAAAAATGAAACTATTCTGGCATCTATATATAGTGCCGATCATCTAAAGACATCACAAGATGTTGCCAATCTTTAAATGCTGATACTTTATTAAATATGGGCTATTTTACCAAAAACTCTCTATTTTTGCAATATTCTAGACATGAAAAATAAT